>JAGXOD010000037.1:765000-975000 GCA_020368025.1 Brachyhypopomus occidentalis
TAGTACTGGGAGCTGTGGTACTGGGAGCTGTGGCACTGGGAGCTGTAGTACTGGGAGCTGTGGCACTGGGAGCTGTGGTACTGGGGGCTGTAGTACTGGGAGCTGTGGTACTGGGAGCTGTAGTACTGGGGGTAGTGGAGCAGCGCTGTGTACTTACCTATCTGGTTTCTGTTGTGAGAGTAAAATGCATTGACCACAGCTGCTCCAATGATCCAGCTGTCAACACATTGATATTGTGTGAGCAGAAGGACAATAATGAGGAACACGCAGAAAATACACGGTGTGTGTGTGTGTTTAATGGATCAGTGTGTTAATTGGAGCTGTTGTGTTTATTGGGTTTTGTTTCAGTGTAACACACAGATCAGAATCCACAGGTTCTCTCAGCTTCTTGTGACCCTTCTGAGCTGTAGCCTGAAGGTTCTCCAGACTGTTCTCAAAGTAGTAGTCCTCACTGAAGTTCAGCTGTGGAGGAGACATGAAGGAAATAAATAATAATTAATGAATTAAGTAATTATTTATATTTATATCACTATTTTACATAGTGATGTTACAGAACTAATTTACAATCATATCTAATTCTCCCTCTTGAAAGATTAAACTCAGAAATGGAGTCTTTCCAGCTCACATGAATATACTCCTGATCCAGTTTCTGGTTCTCCTCTTCCAGGATGTAATCCGGGTAGCCGATTTGCTCTGAGATAGCCATAGCCTGAAACACCACCCTGTGATCATCGTACTGTATCCACAAAATATATTCATTTCCATAACACACATGTACTGTAGTATTTTAGTCTCTAGTTAATTTCAGATATTCAGCGAGTCCAGTCTGATTAGTGCTTGTCCAGTCTGATTAGTGCTTGTCCGGTCTGATTAGTGCTTGTCCGGTCTTATTAGTGCTTGCCCAGTCTGATTAATGGTTGTCCAGTCTGATTAGTGCTTGTCCAGTCTGATTAGTGCTTGCCCACTCTGATTAATGCTTGCCCACTCTGATTAATGCTTGTCCAGTCTGATTAGTGCTTGTCCAGTCTGATAATTGCTTGGCCAGTCTGATTAGTGCTTGCCCAGTATGATTATTGCTTGCCCAGTCTGATTACCTTCTCTCTTGCCTTTTCCTTGGACTGCTCGTCCATCCAGTTCAGCTCCTCCAGTGTTTCTACATAGGCTTCCTGGATCTTCTTAATCAAATCACCAACCTGCCCACATTACAATACACGTTTAATTACTAACACGCCGCCCTGCAGTGACGAGTAAGGCCTGCAGGGGGCGCCTGTGCTCACCATGCGCTTGCTGTCCCCTGCGAAGGTCTCGCGCACGTACAGCGCCCCCACGGCGTTCTCCATGCTGCTCTGCACATAGCGCACACAGTCCCTCCAGCGTGTGTCCTCCACCGTGGTGCCATGCAAGGCCTGCAGAAACACACACACACACACAGACAAATGGGTCTGCTCAGCTGGGGCAGGAAGCTTCTCACACACAGCTCGTGGCTGGTCTGAATGCCCTCTGACCTTTCTGTAGTGGGCTCGCACGTCTTTGAATCGACGGCTCAGGCTGCCGACCCTCTCCATGACGAGCATCCAGGCCAGGTAGTTCTGGACAGTCCTGCCGCACGCCACATTACACGCAATAACAACAACGACAGCAAACAATTACTCAGGACATGGTCAACAACACACAAGGACTCAGTACGTGGTAATACACTGGCATGCCGTAGATGGCGTGCATGAATAATAATGCTTTAATCCAGTCAGTTATGACTAACAACGGCACTCATCACGGACAGCACAGATTTAATTCAAGCTTTAGCAAACAGCACTCAACACAAACCCTTCTTAGTGTAAGCTATACTACAACAAGACAGCATATGCCTCACAATTATAAGGTCTATAGGCATAAAACCACCAAGATGGAGAGTTTTGTATTTTTAGCAGTGCTTTTTGGAAGCAAACACAGATACAGCCACAAAATACCGATGTTATAGTTCAGAGATGTTTTGCTTCTAGTCAATATATAATATCACCTAAAAAATCATATTGACAGTGTATCCTCAGGCTATCTAACATGGACTAGCAGTTTTTAACGTGTGTGAGGTTCAAGGTCTGACCTGCGGTCATATCTAGCGAGGAGACTGTGGAGCTGTTGCAGGTAAGGCGAGCAGTAGACCACGATGGGCTCGTCAGGCTGCACCGTCACAGACACACCCAGCAGGACTCCCCGGATGTAGCGTGTCCAGTTGAAGCCCTGCAGCGTTGGTCAGAGCACGCAGAGACAGGCTGTGATGCGTCTCCTCCCGACTGACACTTCTCCCACAATTCCTTGCTCCACTGCTTGGCCGAATGCTGTTGTGTGAGACTCACGTTCAGACCAAAGGTCTCCTGCACATCACGTAGGGTCATCTTGTTGTAGAGGACAGTGATGTCATTGCGCTCCTCAGCTGCAGACGTCGCCTATGAACACGTGAGAACCAAATTCAGAGTATGTGCTCTCAGCAGAACCAGTAACACTACAGATAATATCTACAAGGTTAAATCTCCTGAGCTGTTAAGACTTAGAGATCCAAAGGTTGACTGAAGGTATATACAGTGTCTTTAATTGTACTGATACAGTAGTGGTCTTGCTCTGGTCTAGCACTGCAGCCATCCAGAAATGGTGATTTTATCTCAAGGTATTCAGAAGGGCAAATTTCACGGCCTCCATTTCAAATCTGATCCGTTTGACAAGTTACAGAAACTGCGCAGTGCGATTTCTCTTGCTGTAGGCTCTGCTGGTCAGACGCAGGTTACTCACGTTGACGATATCGCTCACGAGTCCCAGGTTACTCACGTTGGCGATATCGCTCACGAGTCCCAGGTTACTCACGTTGGCGATATCGCTCACAGGTCCCATGTTACTCACGTTGGCGATATCGCTCACGAGTCCCAGGTTACTCACGTTGGCGATATCTCTCTCGAGTTCCAGAGTTTGCATCATTTCCTCCCACACACGCTCATCTTCCAGGGTCAGGTTCCTGTCCTCCCGTGCTATTTTCGCCATGGAAACCATGAACTGCAGGTAAGCCTCACGCACCTGCCCGTATAGGTAAACACAGACAGGCTGCTGATACCTGTAATTATAAAGCAGTTGATTACGGAGGGAGAATATGGGTTTACCTTTCTGTAATTACCATCGTTGAGGTAATAATCTCTTGAAGGCATTCCTAGCGATGGCTGGTCGATCTGTAAAAACAATCAGGGCATTTGAGTATTTAACGTGATCACTTTCTTCATTCTTTAGAGAACAGAGCGCTTTGGAAACATCCGATTCTCTGTGTGGTAATGTTAAACGGCAGAGGCTGTGAAGCTCGTTCCGTTGCGCGTACATGGATGATGTGTTTGCTGGAGTCCCGATCATCAGGCCACACAAACATCTCCAGCAGCACCTTCCTGTTATAACGAGTGTTCAGCATGGCTAGCGTGTCCTCCAGCCACCAGGGTTCCTCTGTCAGAAGACCGTAGAGAAGAAGTGCACGTCAGAACCTTTGCTCATCCATGGCGGGCCATCTGACAGCAGAGGGACTTTTCCCGTGGCGTGTAAAGAAGTGTTGCCTGCCTCGCATGTCATGAGACGGATGATGACTAATCTGAGATCAGCTTGCCAATGTACAGTTACAAGTATGACTAGCCTCTTACACGGGTGTTTGCATTGAATATATTACCTGAGTCTTTCCCTAAAAAGATATGCGTGCACAGACACACAGGTTTGTGTCTGAGCACACACATATACGAGAGTAATCACGATCAAGCGTTCTCTTACCATTAAGTTTAATTACATCTTCCTCACTGAGAGATACAGGGCTCTAGTTTGAACCTCAGTGCTAATCAGTAAGGGAAGGGTCTCTCTCCACCTACACCCTCTCTCCTCCTACACCCTCTCTCTCTCCTCCTACACCCTCTCTCTTCCTACACCCTCTCTCTCTCCTCCTACACCCTCTCTCTTCCTACACCCTCTCTCTCCTCCTACACCCTCTCTCTTCCTACACCCTCTCTCTCTCCTCCTACATCCTCTCTTCTCCTACACCCCCACTCCTCCTACACCCTCTCTCTTCCTACACCCTCTCTCTTCCTACACCCTCTCTCTCTCTCCTCCTACATCCTCTCTTCTCCTACACCCTCTCTCTCTCCTCCTACACCCTCTCTCTTCCTACACCCTCTCTCTCTCTCCTCCTACATCCTCTCTTCTCCTACACCCTCTCTCTCTCCTCCTACACCCTCTCTCTTCCTACACCCTCTCTCTTCCTACACCCTCTCTCTTCCTACACCCTCTCTCTCTCTCCTCCTACATCCTCTCTTCTCCTACACCCTCTCTCTCTCCTCCTACACCCTCTCTTCTCCTACACCCTCACTCCTCCTACACCCTCTCTCTTCCCCCAGCTCCCCCACCTCAGTCTGTGCCAGTCTGGTTCAGTTTGCCATCAGCACAGCTGCAGGTTTCCTATCGTCTGGTCCTTATCAGTTCGCTGGGGTTCCAGACTCTCTACCATTGTGTTTTTCCCATTTAGATAAGACACTGCTGCCCACCCTGACAGTGAATCAGGGCCTCCGGTATCTTCCTGTACCTGCTGTGCCGTTCCAGCTGTCCGACGCGACGGGCCAGTCCCCGATACTGTCAATAAGCTTGAGGAGGGGCTGTGAATCGCGCTGCTCAATCACACCTGCAGGGGGCAGAGGTACAGTCGATGTATTCAGTACATGGGGAATAAGCTACGCTTTACACACGTTTTGTAGACGCTTTCCCTTCCCGAGCCAGCAAGTTTTCAAAACACTTACGGCCATTCTGTGTGCTGCTTGTAATGCCTGTCCACCCCCAATGGTTTGTTGTTTTTAAAAATGCTTTATTAAACAGACAATGACACATCATTTGAAATAAGTCAAAGGGGTATTCCGTGATGGCAGTGAGCTATGTTTGCTCAGGGATGCATGGCTGCGGTGCTGGATGGCCAGTTAGGCTACTGCCCTGATCGATGGGGGGACCTCACCCAACTGGACTGAACTTTGGACCTCCAGCACCAGGGCTGAGCATTTTAAGCCTAGCATTGGACGTCAGGGTCCAATGGCACTGAAAGGAAGTATGGTCTTCTCACTGACCAATCGTTTTTGTGTATGGGCGTGAAAGCTTCAGCTCGGCATCACTCGGGCGTCACTCACTCTCATTCATACAGGAGCGGTACAGGACTTTGGCCTTCCTGAAAGCATCCCGGTCACGCACGCTCTCAGTCTCTAGAACCCCTGTGGAGCGGCACAAAAACACAGCAACATGCAGCTGAGCATATAATCCACAACGTGCATTAATCCTGTTAATCCCGTGTGCAGCTTCACCCTCAGCCTGTGTGGAACAGGCCGAAAGGCAGCCGTGGCGTGGACGTGTCCCACTGACCCTTGAGCACGATCTCCAGCTCGTCCCTCAGGATGTTGAAGACACTGTGGAGGGAGCTGGTGTCAGGGATCACGTGCCTCTCCTGCCAGCCCCCACAGGCGTACTGGTAGAAGTTCTGGCACGGGTCCATGCTGGGGTCCATGTTCTTCAGCAGTCTGGCCGCTGTAAGGACGGCAGCAGAGTGGGTGCACCTTCCTCCGCACGGCCACAGTCATCCTCACTTCTTCACATGAGCAGACAGCTGACACCATTTCACATACTGCGTACTGCGGACGTTTTAATGGAACATAATAACATCTAAAATAAGGTTATTACAGCAGCAGTAGTAAGTGAAAGGATCACTGGATCCTTTTACATTATCCCAGCCCTCTGAAGAGCTGTTTTAGGCTGCTTAGACCATGGATCTTGCTGAATGACCGCTCCCTTAGCTTTAAGAGTGAGTATGCACAGTGTATGCAACAGAGTCTACCTGCAGTGACACAGTCTGGGGTGGTGCAGATATCGCTGTCATTCCTGAAGTCATGCTGCAGCCCTGGATTTAAAAAAAAGAAGTAATTCAATTGCAAATGCACAGTCTGATTTGCTATAGAAACACACGATACAGAATCTGCAATGCGGTCCAAATAAACTTTGCCTTTTCAGTGTCCCTCATGACATAATGCACTCAAAACTAGCAAAGCAGCTGACACATGTGCAGACTGCAGTAGGCATTTCAGTTAGTCTAGACTGTTGCCTTGCGCTGCACTTACACCATCCTTTTATATATATATATATATATATATATATATATATATATATATATATATATATATATATAAGATCCTGTAAGATAATAACAAACGTCTCTGATTTTATTGGGACGTGGTAGTTGGGACATGGACACCCTTCTGTTAAAGACATTGCGCATTGATCATCTGGAACTGGTTTTTGTCCACTGTGACATTGCTGCTGTCTGAGGCTTCAGATAACATGGAGTGTGTGGTGTATGGAGACGAGCCCATGCAGAGGTGAGAGGAAGCGTGCAGACTGACTGAAATAGCTTTAGCTTTTCTTTTCTTTCTTTATTCGTTTAATGAACAGAGGCTTCATCATGGTTTTGTGAACCTTCAGAAGTTCCCATTCTGTGTGAATATTCTAAAAAAGGTTTCACGTTTAAATACTTTCCAGATTATGTTGTATACAAACATGCTGAGATGAGTTTCCCTTACCTTTCAGTGTAGAAGCATAAAGGACGATCAGTCCCGCCAAAGCGCTGCTTGTCAACAGCAACATGATGGACAGACCGATCTCCACGGTGGTCCAGCGGTGCTGTCTGGGGTTAGATGTTTTCTCCATTATATCCGTTTGGCTCTCTGACTTTCCCATTATGAAAACTGTAAAACATAATGAACAGCAGAGCAGCAAACAGGCAGGGCATTAAGACCAAGCAGACAGACAGGACGTTAAAACCAAGCAGACAGACAGGACGTTAAGACCAAGCAGAGCAGCAGATGGACAGGACGTTATAACCCAGTGCACGCGATCTTTGGTTGGTCACTATAACGTGTGTGGAATAATTGATCAGAAGTGTTGGTCACTATAACGTGTGGAATAAGTGGCCAGAAGTGTTGGTCACTATAATGTGTGTGGAATAATTGATCAGAAGTGTTGGTCACTATAACGTGTGGAATAAGTGGCCAGAAGTGTTGGTCACTATAACGTGTGTGGAATAATTGATCAGAAGTGTTGGTCACTATAACGTGTGGAATAAGTGGCCAGAAGCACACAGAGTCAGGAAGCATATCAAGTCTTTTAGGTGTTTTCCCTGTGACCACCGACAAGTATAAACTAATGACTTTTAGATATTTTTAATCTTGTGTTTTCTTCTTTTCAAGCATTAATTTCTTAGCCTCAAACATTGTCCACTATTCTCCACAGCTCTGCTGGTTAGGAGGGGTTCGCTTTCAGAGGGACGTTAATGCCAACTTAAGTAAGTTTTCCAAAACTATAGTCTCTCATAGACTGTCTCTCATGAAAGCCCCTTGCCTGAGAAACTATTCCTGCGCACGTGTCCTAAAGTGGATTTAGCCGACGTCTCACATTATTACTAGGACATTTAAGAACGACGGTTTTGTTTTTATTCTTTCTGCGTTACTTGATGTTAGATGTACATTTCTAAAATTTCTAAAATGCATGCATGAGGGACATGTGAATTAGGCATATGTAATCTTTTAGAATAGACTTACATTAACTTGCTCCAAAGCGACAGTTCATTTTTGGTTAATTAAAAGATCATTGATGATGTGCAGTTGAATGTTATTCAAGTTCAATGTTCTTCTAGTAACGCAAGCTAGCTAGCTAATGTTAGCTGGCTTAGCCGATTATTTTGCTAGGGTTTTTTGTTTGTTTGTTTGTTTGTTTACTTCAGAATTCAGTTGTTTGACAAACCAGGCTGTTATTTTCAGATCATTTCCAGTGCTGCTGTTTGTCACGGTCTAAGCAATGATGTAGCTACATAAAATACATTAAAGTCGCAGAAGTAGTTGTAGCCAAGTTTTCTTCACACTGTCAAGTTTGTGTTTAATTGAAGTATGTGGAGAACGTGTGGTTAATGGTGGCTGTCCTGCTAAATGAACCTGAAGGAATACAGGTTTATCAGGTTTATGTGGATAACGGGGACAGAAGAGTCAGGCAAACATACGTTACTGAAACAGAAGAAAACGGTAAACTATAGCTTACAACATATCAAAGCGAAAGTATTCAAAAATCATAGCGCTTGGCTACATGGCCACGAGAAAACATTAGATACACATAAGGCACAAAGGATTATTAAAATAACAAGAATGAACCCTATGTATCCCCATCCGCATTTTCAAAAATGTTCTTCCTCACGTTTCGTGCAGTTTCGTTTTTCCATCAATCACAAATTGTACAAAGTCGCACATTGATACTTTAATGTTACAGCCGTTACAGAGACGAGCATAGTATTTGGCTATTTATTTTGCCAAAGCGAAGCTGTTTGTAAAAGATACAAACGTATGAAACTTGTAGCCTATATGGAAGTTAAACGTTTATTCTTTCCCTTTCCCGGGGATTGATGCAGTTTCCGACTGTTAAATTAAATGCTGTATAAATGAGGTACCTAAAGGACTATAGATAATTTCATGTTGTATGGACGCATGGATGATAATACAGGAATCAAATGCTTGTTAAAATGTTTCCTGTTTACTATAGGGCTATACAGCTCCTCACGAGAATAAATACTGGAATTACTGTGACGCTGAACGGCTGAATAGTGAGCCCTGAACAAAAGGAGTCACGTTTGAGCAATTTTCTTTTAACACCCAGTTTATTGATTTTAAAAGTCAGCACGTCCACTATAATTGACCCTTTTTTCACCTATTATGAATTGTTTTTCACAGTAAATAATTAGGGCATCCACATATTAATGCAGTTCACGGTTGTCATCAAGTGAAAGTGCTTCAGCTGCGGTGTTCCCTCGGTTCTGGGTAGTAAAATATGTTTAAGCTATATTTATTCCACAAGTCCACATATTTTCTCTTCGGAATGTTCCTCTCTAAGACAAATACTGTTTTGACATTTCCTGGCGTTAAACATATTTTTTGCCTTAACACCTTCATCACTCTGTTAATAGTTACTGTGTGTATGCATGTATGTGTGTGTGTATACAGTATATATAATGGTTTAATCCCTCAAATTTTGTCGGTGCTGATGCTTGGAGACCCATTTTCACAGCAGATACAGTGCGGTCTTTTGGTTTTTAAGCTTTGTCGTCTTCAGAACGCATTAATTGTCTATTGAAATGCTGTGAAACGTCCTCTTCGTGCATTACAATGTTAGCCCTTGTTTATTATAATAGCCTGCTTCCCTGTCAGAAAATCCCTCAATGGTTTATACAAGATGTAAACTGCCTTTGAAGTGTCTTGAAGAATTATGGACTTAGTTTTAATAGGGCTGCAAATATGAACAAAATAAAAACTCTTGATGATTACTAGAGGACATGCTTCTGACTGTGCTAAATCAGTAGCACATTTCACAGGTCAATATTGCCATAAACATAATCTATATTAATAGCACAGTTTCTATTGTATCTTTTTCATATTCAAATAAGATTTTTTCATGTTATTTCTAAATGTCTTTACATCATCCACCTGAGGAATGATCTTCGTATGTTTTATGTGAAACGGTTGTTTGTTCTGTGGTGCTGGGGTGTAAATCAGGTGGTGTGTGTGTGGGGTGTAAATCAGGTGGGGTGTGAGGTGTGTATGGGGTGTGTGCCACTGGTTCCTGTTAACCCACACTGTTGAATACTCATGGACACGTTTGTGTGAACAGAGGTGTGTGTGTGTGTGTGTGTGTGTGTGTGCGCGCGCTGCCTGAAGAGGCAGCACCAGCTGGATAAACACAGTGGTGTCGATGGGTTGTCCTGGGGAATAACTTTGACATCTACCAGTTTGTCTGATGTGTCTCACCTGCCCAAGTCCCTTTATGTGAACATCACGATGAAATGATTTTGAAGACTTGTGTAACACTTTTGATTCATTTAACCCCTTTATGCAGCGGCCATTTTGAGCCGATTTCTAAACAATTTGTACTAATACACTTTAACACTAGTTATCTCAAGGTGTACATATAGCAAAATGATAATTCAGGATTCAAACTGAAGTAGACAGTTGAGCAAACATATTGATTCACTTCCAGGCTTATATTTCCATAATTTTGGCGGGACCACTAGAGGGCGCAAATGCACAAAGAGGTTAAACCTGAAAGTAAACTTTGACTTTACTTGTTGTAAATACGCTTGACTTTGGTTGTGTGTTTTACCTGTACAGTTTTCTGTAAACAAAAGATCAGTAATAACAGTGACTCCTCCATACACACACCAACGGATTCACATTCCGCCTCCTCATTCTTGTAACTATATACCTTTTCACATTAGGTTTAACATAATTGCTGAATAATTCACATTAGATTAGGAATAATATTTCTTATTCATCATGAAGTAATGAGTCAGGAGTTGAAGGGATTAATTTGAGATTTGCATGAATATATATAATAGTTCTGAGGTGCAGCAACACACTTGGAGCTGATTATATGTAAATGTGTGTATGTCTGATTATATGTAAATGTATGTATGTCTGATTATGTGTAAATATGTGTATGTCTGTCTGGACCAAGAACACGATGAAAGTCATTTGCACTTTTCAAGATAACGAGAGCAATTAGATGTAAAACATTCACACTAAGCACATAATTGAAACATTGTGTGATGATTAAACTGCACATTGTAGTTATGTTGTCATTGTAGTTACTTTATCAAATGATGACTAATTCCATAGGATTTTAAAAACAATTCTATTCAAGTATATTTTTTGAAGTTACAGGTGATTGTATCCAGTTATTTCTGGTACCACAGCTACTGGGTAATAAGTTATGTCTACATTACAGTGTTCATCATATTGTTTAAGAGACTGCATCTGAAGCATTCTTACCTTTTTGTGATGAACAGAATCCCGGAGGCCTCTCTGGACGCCTTTCAATTACTCAAACACCCCTTCTAGGTTTTCACCCAGAGCTGGTGTGTGCAGAAATGAAGCAGCATGCAGACAGCTGGATGCCAGAGGGACTATCTGTTCCAATATAGCTCTGAGGGAGAGAGTAAAGAGAGGGAGGGAGAGAGAGAGGGAGGGAGAGAGGGAAGGAAGGAAGGGCGGAGGGAGGAAGGGAGGGAGGGGGAAGAGTGGGGCCAAACGGAGATGCTGGCAGAACCCCAGTGAGAAGATGATGGCAATAGTACAACATAAGTACATCCACTAGAGGGCTGTTGTGAGGTGCAGCTGTTATCTGTGCAAGACACATGTAATATCTAATGTCTTTTATTTTGATTGACACACATTTCTCAAAATACAGTTAAATATTGTAAATGGACTGTAAAGTAAAAGAGAAAATCCAAAAAGATACATTCTAATTATGCTCCCACATTGTGGTAACTGAGATTCATTAACCCTAAGAACCGAGAGCAAGTCTGCTGCACCAATGGCGGCATTCACCTTTCAGCAGCCACGCGGCAGCGGGGGACCGTCTGGAGCAGCGGCCGTAGGTTAATCTCTGCCGCCCTCATAAACTGCACTGACAGCGGCCCGGTGGGAGACGTGGGGTGGCGCTGTTGGGAGGGTCGGCAGGACTACGGCTTGGCAGGGATGTGAACTCCGCCCACGCCGTGTCACTCCGAGATGGCTGGACGCCGAGCCTCATTAGCGGCCTGATTAGCCGCTGTAATTAGCCGCTGTAATTAGCAGACATCAGACGGCGCAGGAGGCACTGGTGCCTGGCGGTCAGCAGCCATGCGGAACTGCCGTTTCACAGTCCAGCTGTCCAGATCACCTAGCCCAGCGTTCCACGCCGACGGGTGGGAAGAGACGAACGAGAGGGGACTGTGGGCCAACCCCTGGTAATTGCAGTAGTCCATTAAAAATCCATCTCAATTAATCTAATCTTTGTAAATTTTTGGGCAGTTACTTAAATATGTGAATAAAAATGCCCCTGGAAAAAAAGTAAATGTTTGTTATGTGGTAGAATTATAACCATTCTGCAGAAATCAACAAAAATTTCACCCACTTTTTATAATAAGAATAAATTAAGATGACTGAGGTACCTTGGCCGTGGATCTTTAATGGCAATGCAGAATGCTGCAAGTACTCCAGTAATGACTTTAATCCTGCAGGTGGGCCAATAATATTAATCCTTCAGGTAGGCTAATAATTACTTTAATCCTGCAGATACTCCAATAATGACTTTAATCCTGCAAATAGGCCAATATTGACTTTAATCCTACAGATACTCCAGTAATGACTTTAATCCTGCAGGAGGGCCAATAATCTTAATCCTGTAGATACTCTAATAATGACTTTAATCCTGCAGATGGGTCAATAATCTTAATCCTCCAGGTAGGCCAATAATGCCTTTAATCCTGCAGGTGGCCAATAATGACTTTAATCCTGCAGGTATTCCAATAATCCCTTTAATCCCTAGTCCCCGTTATATAATTTTTTTGCTATTTACTCACTCATAACAAGGTACCCTGACCTCTTTTTGGATATATTTTATATTTTAAGTACCTGTCCACCACCGGACTGTTCTCATCCTTAAGTAGCTAACATTTTGTTGTAACTGGAAGAAGTGTTTGCTGCCTGCGTGTGTTATGGGCTCTGTGTTTAGTTGTATGAATGCGTAGTCCTCACGACGGAGGCGGGATGCTCTTCTCAGATAGAACAGGAACGCGTCTAATTAGTGTACTAGCGCACAGAGAACAAATGCAGTCATTAGAGGTTTATTTGCTGCACTGTGTACAATCTGGTATGTTTGGCACATGCTCAGAACTCAAGCATATTTTTCACTGTCTCAGTGACTGGGAGCTTAGCAAAACAAGGTCTGAAAGCTTTTTAATTAGGCTACTGAGGTGGAGCTTGTTGTTAAAGGGTTAGTTAGAGGGTATTTGCTAAAAGCCCGTATTATAATTCTTGGAAATGTTTTGAAAAAGGTCGCTTGTCTGAGGACCCTGGTTTTGCTTCTTTTATAAATTTTGTAAATAGTTGGGTAAGAAAGAATGTTTCACCAAAGTATTGTAATATTAAAATCACCTCACACATCGCCTCAATATGCACCAGTGATCATTTAAGTCTTGTAGTCTTAAAATCACCTCACACATCTTCTCAATATATTGTACACCAGTCATCACATATTAGACCTCTGCTACTTTCATGATACGCTTACTTTCAAACAACTATAGTTTCAGAAAAATAAGTGAAGATGATAATAGTTCATAAATAAGTATGCCTATGTAAGGGATTCACTACAATGTTAATATATCTTCATATCATGTATGCCTTGTTATTAAATAGCTGGGACTGGCTTCAAATTGAGAGATGCTACTATTGCTGCTAGCACTGATCTTCTCAAACTGAGACACATCGGTGTAAACTCATGGCACATTCACAGGTCATGGATGGCCTGTTCCAGATCCCTGCCAGTGAAACCTCTTGTGTGCTTCCTTGATTAGATTTACTGCTGTATTTCAGCCAATCAGGCATGGACCCCTGACAGATGAGGAGGAGGCAGATAGCCCTTACTAGGTCCAGGATTGGTGCCTTTATTTGAACTCGTCTGTCTGTACGTTCTGCGTGAACAGCAACCCTAGCAATGCCCTCGTCATTCCCCAGGACACTGTCTCACACTTCATCCTACTGAAACAGAAACAGTCACTTCAAGTGGCCACTGTGCTAGTTGTAGGTGGGGAGGATGCATCAGTGGAACCGTAGTGTGTTCTTGTCTTCAGGGGCACATGGTACGATTAGACATCGTGCCCTCCACGCCAAATTAATTCTGTATTTTCAGCACTTGATAACCTGTTATTACTGTCTTTGTTACCAAGGCAATATGGAGAAGTGTCTAGTTTGCCTTGGCTGTGAGTTGACCTCTTCCCTGTAAATGCCTATTGGGAGAGCTTTTTCTCAGCATCAGTGTAGCATATTTATGTTATGTATTTTTCATTTTAGCATTTGTGTTGCCATGGACAAAGTGCCCTGAGCTCTCACATCTGTCCTTACCGCCTCCAAAGTGCACATAAAGGCTTCAACTTCAACTCTTCCTCAGCTTGTGCAGTGACCAAGGGGCCTGGGTGGCTAAATCCTCCTTATCTTAATAACATCCAGGCCTATCAGCCTCATAGCAGGAGTCATCGACCCAAACTGCCTTTTTTGTCAGCCTGTGCACACCCAGTTCAATACCAGGCTGCCTGCTCACCCAGCAACTACCTCCTGCCAGCCCCAAGCCCAGCCCCACATGACTCATTTTAAGTATACATCAGTCTTTTCCACTATGGTGATGATATTAACTTCTTGTATCATACAGGAAGCTCTGTTTCAGTTCACCAGAGGCAGGAGCACATGGGAAAAACCTCTAGAAGAGGCACCGCACTGGTAATTACTTACAGATGTCAGGAAGGTGTAGATTTGATGACATTTGTCCCTAAAACATTTAGAGATTTAGAGGCCTCTTTTTGATCTGAGATATTTGATAAGTTAATGTGATGTTATGATTGACTTCACTGACTCGTTGTGGTTTGTCTTGGTCTACTCTGGTTTACAGCACATTTACAGCATCTTTCAACCAAATAAAAAAGCATCATAATTTCGGTTTGCACATGTTGTTTTGTATTGTTTTGTATTGTCACTACTACGTGACCATGTTTGGGTGCTTCTTTTAATGTGTTTGGTTTTAGGATCAAATTAAGGCTGCCCTATATCGCCCTCTGCTGGATATTGAACACACAAACAGTTTAATTTGTGACCTTACACATCGATCCTGACATCAAATATTGCAAAGGAATACTTGAGCTTATTTTATATACCAAGTTATAAGCCTCATCATAGCAGCGCATTTTATTAAGGATAACCCTGCTAACCATGGTTGGAGGCCATCATTAGCATGCTTTGCCCTTGTGAAAATGCTGTGATCTGCTGTGATCTTCCATTAATGGGCAATGAATAATTCAAACAGTGAGCAGTAAATTGTTTAAAGCACAACAGCTGGGCAATAATTATGAGGACAGGCAGGCTGCCGTGGTGACCAGCCCTATCTAATGGTAATGGACCCACAGCAGTGCAGTGGTTAGCTTAATCACATCGGCCTTGCTTGGACACCTCAGCCTTCTGCAGGCGTGCTGTGTTCTGAATGTGGAGCGGTACGGTGCATGTGTTTCACTGTAGGCCTGACCCTGCACCACCCGTGGTGCTGTGATTAGCATCGTCACGGGTAGATGGAGTTTAACCTGGGGTGGAGGGGACTTTCATTTTCAGAGCACTACTGTGTTTACTGTTTGCAGCATAATCAATCTTTCAGAAACCCATTTGACACATGGTTAAAAATGTACAGACCGTTTTACAAACATGTTTATAATGCAATAGATTTTCCCACTCTAGGCTAAATCAGACGAAATTATGAGGTAAATTAAAGGAATACAAAAAATAAATTAAAAATTAGATTAAATTTTTCCTTCACCTCAAAAGTTGTCAATCAGCCAGACGTTTAAAGAGTCTAAAATTTGCTTCTTCGGTTTTGTAGCTGGAGGTAGGAAGCTTATACCCACCCCTCAGCTTAAATCAAACTGCCTGCCGACATCGTGGCGCTATCACGGGTTGTAATATGTCCCCGTGGGCTGTGCTGAGGAGTGTTGCTCATGGTGCAGTCAGACTTGCTCTCTCCTCTAGACTACACAGAATCTCAGTCAGTCCCACAGACTAACAATATTGTGTTGAACAGTTCACATTTTTTTACTCAGTTCAAATTTGTCCTTAGTTCAGATCTTAACTCGTCACATTCAGAACTGCAGGTGAGTTGCGCCTGTGATGTACATGCATCTGTCTTCCAAAATGACATGCATACACAGACTGATATGCTTGCA
Organism: Brachyhypopomus occidentalis; assembly: GCA_020368025.1. Classification (NCBI taxonomy): domain Eukaryota; kingdom Metazoa; phylum Chordata; class Actinopteri; order Gymnotiformes; family Hypopomidae; genus Brachyhypopomus; species Brachyhypopomus occidentalis. The sequence goes on from JAGXOD010000037.1 coordinate 780,872, forward strand.
TATAGACAGAAAGCCACATGAAATCCAATCATCCTGTTCTCAGTGAAATCACATGCCCATGAATCGAATGTGGTGTAGAACCACATACAAAAATCACTCAAATCTCATTAGAAAAGATTGGATTTGTTTGTCCACACAGCACTGAAAAATCTGGATTTGTCACTCGAACACAAAAAATCGAATTTGAACCACTTCAGGTTGGTAATGTGAACATAGACTTTGTAGCCTATACTACATTCCCGAACTCTATAACTCTCACTTGTCACTTTCCAAAGAAACTCTGCTCTCTTTCAAATGAAAAGAGCTAAAACGCTCAAACGCTGATTAGACTGTTTACAGCCCAACTCCTAGCTAGCTTATGTTCTCATAGTCCATGTTCTGATGCTACTGTTCTGATGTAGGCCAGGGATAAAGGAAAGAGAGACTCTTACTGTGTGGGGAAGATTTATGACAGAAGTGTGTGTGTCACTGTGTGTGTGTGTGTCACTGTGTATGTATGCCACTGTTTGTGTGTGTCAGAGTCAGAGAGATAAGGGCAAACTTGAATGCTGACTTTTGCCACCATGTTGAAGGGTGGTGGTCTACTGTGTGCTTAAAGCCATATGCCTGACATCCTGACAGCGAACCTGGGGAAAACTGTATATGGAAGGTCAGGCTAAAATTTACATTACTTTTACATTTACATTACATTAGGTTCATTTATTCATTAAATTAAGTTTCAATTGTGTATGATTAATATTTAACTATTTTTGACAAGGAAGATGCAGATGACAGTTCAAACCTGCAGAGGGTCACATTTACACAGACAGAGCTAAGGATGGAATTTCTTGGAAATACTAGAATAAACCAGGTGGGCCAGAAAACATCGGCATAAGATAAAAGGGTGTGGTTTCCACAACATACGGTATGTGAATAATGATAATGTTGGTACTACAGAGCGGATGAGCCTTCTGATAGAACACTCACTTCTGACTGAATAATGGGGCAGGACTTTGGGGCATTTGCTGAGTAGTTGATATATGTAGTCTATTTTCTCTCTAACACTTCCGTGGGAAGGCTCACTGTCTGAGGACCTCTCGGTAACTTTCTAAAGAAAAGCAGCATCTCATTGTTTAAAGTGGCTCAAGAAAGATGAAGCGGCTAATCTCTCCAGCCTGTTTTATCCTGTTGGAACGTTACAAAGCCAACAGTGGTGAGTGCAGACGTGAGCAGCTTTGGACCCAAAACACTTCAGGAGCTGCATGGAGTTCTGCTCCAGGGCCTTGGCACTGAAACACATTATACCCAAATGGAGAAGGAACGTCTGATCTCTAGTGAAAGATTTCTACTCGTACCTCCCTGGCCCTCAGTTTAAAGGTTCTGTATAGGCCAGTACTTCATTTACTGTTATACTTGAAAAACCTGGATGTTTATGCACCTTGAATTCTGGTTAAAATAGGTACGCAAGGGAAAGACGCTGTTCTGCGGGCGTAATGTCGGAGCAAAGCGTGTGAAGGTGTGTGGCACAGTGCCTGTATGTTCAGCAGAGTGGCATGAGCAAAGCATACAAACTGCTACCACAGTCTGCTCAGCATTCATCAGCATATCTTAATACACTTCAGCTTGTAGGTTTACCGGTCGTTTGCTCCAGTGGTTTGCAGATAACAATGTCTATGATTGACTTCAGTTTGTACGCTAGGGAGGATGAACAAACTAGGGTTGTGGTGTGTCTGTTTTAATCTCCACGTCTATTTATGTCCTGTGGTTTACTGATATTATTTATCTATCTTGAGCAAAAATAAATCCCCCTATTGTGAGTCATTTAGGGATTCTTGGTTCAGTGCTACAGGATGACACACCCCTGTGAGGTTTCAAGAGGGGCTCACAGCTCCTGAAAGATGTACTTGTATGGCTCATGAAATACATGACAACTAAAGTGAATAAGACAGTTCACAGAACTGACCAGGCTGATAAAACACAGTGTAACTAGACAGCTCACAGTCTGTAACCACAGTCTGTAAAACCACAGTGTAACAACACAGCCTACAGATGACGAGTCTGATCTGCAATGTAAATTAATGTTTTGCTCACCATTCTTGGCATTTACTTGCAATATTTAAGCCTGAAATCAGTATTGCCAGATCTTAAAAGAGGAACGAGCAACCAGATCAAAAGAAGCGACTGGGTGAAAAATAAACTGTGTGTCATTGGCGCTAGACCGTCCATGTTGTATTAATCTCCAGTAGCTCCACCTTGTGGAGAATTTACTGATTGCTAACTGAGTTACAATCCAGTTCTAGAAGGAGATTTGTGTCTACAAAGCAGAGAGCAGGTGACCTAAACACAGGGTGGGAAAGAGAAGTGTGTTCTAATCACATCCAATGCCACATGTGTATAAAATTAAGCACCTAGGCATGCAGACTGTTTTTACAAACATTTGTGAAAGAATGGGTCACTCTCAGGAACTCAGTGAATTCCAGCGTGGAACTGTGATAGGTGTAACGCCGGGAGCGGCGGAGAATCAGTAGGCGGACACAACCGCTGAGATGAGCGAGATTTATTAAAGGGCAATCCAAAATCAGAGTCGTAATACCGGGCATGGGTCAAAACATCAAGGGAGTCCGACATAGAAACGTAACCAACACGAAGAGACATGATTAACAAGAACTAACTAACAGGAACAGAACTACAGACTAGAACACGAACAAACACGGGGCTGAGAAAACACGGTACAAAACGGAGACCAGAATACGATTCAAAATAACCGGCGACATACCAGACAAAACACAGGGTTTAAATAGAACAGAACTAATACAAGACACCTGATGAGAAATAACGAGGGGCAGGGTTACAAAACACGAGGCGGGACTAAGAAACACATGGCTAACAAAACAAAACAAGCACGAACGACAGGAGGAGGAGGGCTAGACGTTACAGTACCCCCCTCACAAGCGCACAACACCCGGGGTGCGCAAACCAGAACCACAAACAGGACATGAACCAAAGACACCAGGGGAACCAGAAACAGACAACGGACACAAATCAGAGACAGACGACACCGGGAGGGAAGGAGAACCAGGAGAAAAATCAAAAACAGGGCGAGATGCCAGGGTAGGACCAGGGACAGACACGGGAGTGGAGACGGACGAAGGAACAAAACCGGAACAGGCAGAGACACAAGACTGAGGACGACGAACAGGCTGACACGAGGGAGGAGGAGCAACATTACAAGAAGGGCGACGATGACCAGGGGAAGGCACAACAGGAGGACAAGGGAGACGAAGACCTAAAACAGACCAGGCAACCGACAGGGGGACTGGCACAAACACAGGAACAGACACCGGGACAGACACTGAGACAGGCATAGGGGCAGACAAAAACGGGACAGACACAGGAACAGACACAGGAACCGAAACAGACACTATAATACGGGCAAAGACAATACCAGGAATGACAGAAGGCAAAAAAAAACACCTCAGAACCAAAAACCGAGGGCGGGGAGGGCGGGAAACCGGGAGGGACAGGAGACTCAAAACAGGGCGGGACGGGCGGGACACGGGGAACGTCGCAGGTCGGGATAGGCGGGGCACGGGGAACCGCAGGGCGGGATGGGCGGGGCCCGAGGCGCAGCAAGGCGCGCAGGCCGTCCCAGGTCCACAGGTGGCGCTGCGGGGACTGTCAGCTGCGGTGACGACCCCTCCTGAGTCGCGGGGACAGGCGACGAGGATGACCCCTTTCAGATCGTGGGAACAGGCGGCGAGGATGACCCCTTCCGGGTCGCGGGAACAGGCGGCGGCCCCATCCGGGTCGCGGGAACAGGCGGCGAGGGTGACCCCTTCTGGGTCATGGGAACAGGCGGCGAGGGTGACCCCGTCTGGATTGCGGAAACAGGTGGTGGTGACTCCTGGGCCTCCGGTGCTATAGCTGGCCTCTCCTGGGCCTCCTGCGCTATAGTTGGCCTCTCCAGGGCCTCCGGCGCTCAAGCTGGCCTCTCCTGGGCCTCTAGCACTCGGTTTGGCCTCTCCTGGGCCTCCGGCACTATAGCTGGCCTCTCCTGGGCCTCCGGCACTCGGGCTGACCTCTCCTGGGCCTCCGGCACTCGAGCTGGCCTCTCCTGGGCCTCCGGCACTCGAGCTGGCCTCTCCTGGGCCTCCGGCACTCGAGTTCGGCCACTACTCCCCCCCAAAAAATTCTTTGGGGTCTCTAGGGAAGACAAGGTCGGTGGGATCAGAGGAGGTAGGTCAATATCTTCTGGGATAGCTGCCGTACCGGGGATGACCATTGGGGGCGCTGCGGCAGCAGGGCTCGATTCAGGGGGCGTGGCTTTCCCCACTGGAGCTTGAACGAGCCTGGGAGAACATACAGACACAGCTGCCTCTCGGTTGCTTTCTCTGCGACGGCTCCGCCTCACCCGAGGCACCGGGAGCTCGCAGTGGCTTTTGAAAGCCAACCGAGAGCTGAGCAAATGCTCGTCTGCACATTCCTCCCCTTCAGCCACGTCTTGCACTACAGGTCGCTCCTCCCTGTAGTGTTTATCAAAACGGGCTGATTCAAGCGTTTACCAGGGGTCTCGTCGCGAAACCAGTTAGAATTTGAAGTAGAGTTACCTTCTTCCTGGAGCGACGAGATCCCCTTGTTCCCACAACGCCAGGGGAATTCCTGTCTCTGGTTAGTTCGCATTGTAATATCGGAGATTTGAACTGCATGGAAGCAGCCAACATCTCATTACCGCGACTGAACTTACCAGAGTCTCGCTCTCTCGCTGTGTCCTTGTAGGGCCGGTTATTTTGTAACGCCGGGAGCGGCGGAGAATCAGTAGGCGGACACAACCGCTGAGATGAGCGAGATTTATTAAAGGGCAATCCAAAATCAGAGTCGTAATACCGGGCATGGGTCAAAACATCAAGGGAGTCCGACATAGAAACGTAACCAACACGAAGAGACATGATTAACAAGAACTAACTAACAGGAACAGAACTACAGACTAGAACACGAACAAACACGGGCTGAGAAAACACGGTACAAAACGGAGACCAGAATACGATTCAAAATAACCGGCGTCATACCAGACAAAACACAGGGTTTAAATAGAACAGAACTAATACAAGACACCTGATGAGAAATAACGAGGGGCAGGGTTACAAAACACGAGGCGGGACTAAGAAACACATGGCTACCAAAACAAAACAAGCACGAACGACAGGAGGAGGAGGGCTAGACGTTACAATAGGATGCCACCTGTGCAACAAATCCAGTCATGAAATTTCCTCACTCCTAAATATTCCACAGTCAACTGTCAGCTGTATTATGAGAAAACGGTGCAAAGAGGTCGCCAATTTTCTGCAGAGTCAATTACTACAGACATCTAAACTTTATGTGGCCTTCATATTAGCTCTAGTACAGTGCACAGAGAGCTTCATGGAATGGATTTCCATGGTCAAGCAGCTGCATCCAAGCCATACATGACCAAGTGCAATGCAAAGCATCAGATACAGTGGTGTAAAGCACACTGCCACTGGACTCTAGAGCGGTGGAGGCGTGTTCTCTGGAGTGACGAATCACGCTTCTCCATCTGGCAATCTGATGGACGAGTCTGGGTTTGGCGGTTGCCAGGAGAATGGTACTTGTCTGACTGCATTGTGCCAAGCGTAGTTTGGTGGAGGGGGGATTATGGTGTGGGGTTCTTTTCAGGAGCTGGGCTTGGCCCCTTAGTTCCAGTGAAAGGAACTTTGAATGCTTCAGCATACCAAGACATTTTGGACAATTCCATGCTCCCAACTTTGTGGTAACAGTTTGGTGCTGGCCCCTTCCTCTTCCAACATGATAGGAGAGCCAGACCTTCTCGTCCAACATCAGTATGTGACCTCACAAATGCGTTTCTGGAAGAATGGTCAAAAATCCCAATAAACACACTCCTAAACCCTAAAACACACTCCTAAAGCATTGAAACTGTTCTAGCTGCAAAGGGTGGACCAACATCATATTGAACCCCATGGATTAGGAATGGGATGTCACTTAAGCTCAAATGTGAGTCAAGGAAGGTGAGCAAATACTTCTGTCAATATAGTATATATGTGAATTCATTTTTCATTTCATAAGCAACAATAAAGTGAAGAAGTACTGTATATCAGTGATGGCAAAACAAACATATTAGGTTTCTTCACCCTAACTACGGCACTTCACAGACCACCCACTACCTCGCTCGGAATGGTGCACGCCAGTTTTATTTCATGGTTTGCGCTGCCGCCAGTTTTCTGAGATGCTCTTCGTTATTTCTCCCCATTTCTTCTACACAGGGAGAAGGTTCCACTGGAGCCTTCTATACATCTGTGGAAGATGGCTGGACTTTTGGAAGATGGCTGGACTTTTGGAAGATGGCTTGACTTTTGGAAGATGGCTGGACTTTTGGAAGATGGCTGGACTCTGCAACACTCCAGATGAATGATTCAGTGCAAAAAGACCTTTGTGAGTACTGACTGACTGATCTGACTGAGTGAACTTTTCACTATCAATTTCTTCTTCTTTTAATAACACAAATGATAGTTACTGCCCATTCAGTGAATATCACAGACTCCAGAATGTGATCGGTCTCAAGCTAACTCTAACAAGCTAACTTTGGCACTGCTGTTTTGTCCACAAATATTTAATTGGAGGATCCCACCATGTTTCTTATTTTTCCTTGAATAAAGCATGGTGCCATTCAATTACCTCCTCAGCAAATCTGGTTTAAAACACACCAGTCCACAGCCAATTCTTCGATCCATCCATGACCTAATAAGTTTGGACCCTTGCTGGACTCTACTTCTACAGGGAGCTGTTTGATGAGTTTAGAGGACACTTGCTTAACTGAAGACCTTTCCCACTGGACTCTATTCAGCCCATGTCAAAATTGTCACACTTATACCCCATGTCTACCTCAAAATCTACATTCTGGTCGTTAACTTTGAGTTGGAACTGAATTGGCTCTACGTTTGTCTCAGAGCTGTGCAGTGAATAACTTCATCATCGTCTGAATTTGAACTTTCAATGGTGTGATGGGCTGAAAACTCCTTATTTAATCGGAGGGTAAGTTTCCTCATACTTCAAATGTGTTCCACATCTGTGGCACTTTTCATTTCCTAAATGGCGCTTGTGTTCACCTCCACAATGGCAGCAGGTGGGGTTTACTGGAGCGCCTTCATGGGGTTTCAGTCTTGCAGGGAGTTCTTGCTCCCCCACCTGGCGTCCGTCTGGTACATCTCTGTAAGGCTTTGCAAATTCCCTGCAAATCCTGAAAATCTTTATTTTAGCCCTGATTTTTCGCTCGCTTAGGAATATAACTTATAACTTAGGAACTACAGCGAACGAGAACACATGATATGGAGCTGTCATGTACCACATCTGTAATTATAGCCATGTAAAGGATCAGACAGATAGGACCTAGCGCGTGTCTGTTAGGCCTACGGGTGAACCTGGCGTAAGTTACGTAGGTGGCGTTACGGACATCCATGACAGAAACGCCAGTGAAGTTCGGTATTCAGCCGTTTCCTTGGTTTGGATGACAAATTCAAACAGCGACGAAATGTCATTGTTAGTTTGTAGCACTAGATACGGTTAAATAACACGTATACATGATTATAGTGTATTTAGATTATATGTTTATATGGGGCGATATGCGTTAATAGTGGGACAAATTATTTAAAATACGGATATGTAGTTTGCGTTGTTGTGGTAGTTGCTGTGGCAACCACGAGAAACGTGCAGTTGATACCTGGTCAGCCAGCTAGCCAAGCAAAGGGAGCTCGCTAAAGATGTTATCTTTTGAACGCTTGGAAACGTTGCGAAACCAGAACAAAGAGCTGCTAACGAAACTAAAAAATCAGACGGAACAATTGCACAGCCTAACGGGAGTGACACATCAGACACGGACCAGCTCCGCGTTAGTGACTGGTAGCAGCCCGTCCGTGGTAAGCGGTCGAGCCGCGGCTATAGCGGCGAGTCACGGCGCCGCCTGCAACATCAGCGGCCCCGACGCTGTCGTTTCTGTAACCGTCGCCGGACGCCGCACAAACAGTGCGCGAGTCGCGCTTTCGGAACCAGCAACGCGGGTAAAAACGACTAAACCGACAGGTACCGGGTACCCGCCCCTCCGTTTTGAGTTTAAGTTCGAGACAAAGTCGCTAACGTTAGCTTAGGTGGCTAACGTTAGCGCCACTACTGCCCGTTCTACTTAAATCGGACACGGACTGTGATAGCGAATCTTATCGGCCCATAACTGTGTTTAAATCAGTGAGTGTGCGGAAAAACTGGTAAATGGGCCGTAAACGTTCGGTTTCGATTTGCCTCCCAAATAAAGCTACTTAATACTGCTTAGTTTCTGTTTGATTAGTTTGGGTTATCACTATATCAGAGATAGCTAGCTGGCAGACATCTATAAGAACAAATCACATTTAAACAATTCCACCAGTTTTCTAAGAGTGCTAACTGCATTTACAACGTTACACTTCTAAGCTAGTCAAAGATGGTTTATACGTGCATTAATCATACAACAAAGAATGTGTAAATATACGTTAACCTTAACAACATGCCTTTTAATAAACCGTTCTTGCCCTCAGAAAAGAAACCAGTTTGGTTTGGTCACTGAAGTTTGTAATGCTTCTAAACCAGCTAAGCATTTAACCGCACAAAATTGTCCTTCAGAAGACACAACACACAGCAGCCTCCTGCAAGACGAAGGGATCAGTCGTCCACATGGGCACCTAATCGATACTGATCAGATCCCATCCACACCTACCGGTGTCTCGCTGGACAGTAATCGAGTGAGTAGGAGTTCAGTCTACATTCATTCGAAATGCTTTGGGAAAATAACATGAAACTCGTATTGAAACTGAGGCATCAGATCGAAAGATTCTAGAGGCTGCAGCTAACGTGTCTGAACAAAGAAATGCAAAATGACAACCTTCAACATTCAGTCATAGCCAGTGGTAATCAGTCACAGTCAATTATAGTCAATTTCACAGGAAGTTGGTATTAGTATCATTTGCGTTTCTGTCAAGTGTTACTTAAAGTGAATAGATTGATTAAAAAAAATGAACAAACAAGAATGTACAAAAGCAGGCTGTATAGTTCTGAAAGAGTGTTTGCATGTCGACTTGTCTTCAATGTTCCTAAGTTCAGCCATGTTACTCGTCTGCTGCGCTCTCTTCACTGGCTTCCTGTAGCTGCCCACATCAGATATAAAACCCTGATGCTGGCCTACAAGGCTAAGAATGGACCAGCACCTCCATACATGGTGGCAATGGTCAAATCCCGATCTGTACCCAGAGCTCTTCGAAGCTTCAAGCACAGCTCGGCTTGACCCACCATCTCTCAGAACACGCGGAAAACATGCATCCAGACTTTTTTCAGTTCTGGCACCTCAGTGGTGGAACGAACTTCCCCTGAGTGTCCGAATGGCAGAGTTTCTTGCTGTTTTTAAGCAAAGACTGAAGACACATCTGTTTCAAGAGCACTTAAATTAAATTTTACTACACTAGCATTTATTAAATATTTGTGACTGTAATGACTTTTCTTGCTTTTATCTTTTAAGTAGGGTTTTTTCAGTATATATTTGAGTATATCTAGGCGTCCATATTGACTGTATCTAATAATATCTTTGCTTAAAGTTTCTTCCTGGGTTTAGCCTAAACTAACTAGCTAGAGATTTTGTTCTGAGTAAAACAATGAAGCACTTTTTGTAAGTCGCTCTGGATAAGGGCGTCTGCTAAATGCCGTAAATGTAAATGTGTTACAGAGGGTCACGTTTCTGTCTCCTGGTCAGGAGCTGGAGACCACATATGAGAGAGAGTGTGTACAGCCTTTACTAGGCTATGACTGGATAGCTGGTAAGTTTGGGAGGAAAAATCTTCAATTATTTAGCTGCTTTTTAATTGAAAACCCAACAGGGAAGGAAACACAGTGTAATGCTATATTACAAAATGCTTGTTTTAGGCCTCCTTGATGCCGAGAGCTCTCTGACTGAGCGTTCAGAACAGTTCTTCAGAGAGCTGCGCAGTTTTCGCCAAGTCAACAAAGACGAATGTATCCACAACATGTCCTCCGGGTCAGGAAGCTTGTCATCAAACCACATGAATAAAAATCTGAATTACATCATTGCCCCCGCGACCCGAACCCGGATAAGCGGAAGAAAATGGATGGATGGATATTAGTAATAGTCAGATAGTCATGAGCAATGCGTTTGGTCACCTCCTCTGTACAGCTGGTGTGTCTCTCTGTAAGGATTGAATTTGTTATAGTTAGAAGCTTCATTCAGGTTCTGCACATCGCCCCAGTGGGGTGGTCTTAGTGGTCTTAGTTATTTTTAAACTTGAAGGCAACTTTTCAAATGTTGCCACAGTTAATTGCGGTTTTAACAACAGTGTTCACAGTTAAAGGCCATGGATTTTTGGTGCCTTACACAGAGCACATTTGTTGGTCTTTTCAAACTGCCTTTGCTACTTTTAATGTAAACATTGTTGAAGACTGAGAACATTTCTGGTTTCAGAGTTGTTCATACAAAATGTTTTCTTTTATGCAGGCTTCCTGTTTCTGTATATGCTTTCTCATCCCCAGAAGAAAAAGGTCCAAATGAACCAGAGAGTGCTTCAGACACTCATCAGTGTACGTCCCCTGTGTGTTCACACATGACAGCAAACAATCCTACGGGTTTTCTGCAGTTCCACATTTTGCTAGATCTGCTGTGAGCACATGATGATGCCGCATATCCATTTAAACACCACTTTGTTATTGTTTTCATTCTTAGGCACATTCTGCTACAGAATTAACAACCGTCTGTTTGCCGAACCGCTGGATCCGCAGGCTGCTTGTCCCGTATGCAACATGCCCAGAGCCGAGCAGCCCCACACCGAGACACAGCCTGCCTTTGTGAGGTGACACCACAACCTGAGAAGCTGCACGAATGACGTGTTTGCGTGACCATATGTGCAGCAGTACTCAACTGTGTCCGTGTCCGCCAGGGTCAGCGTTCCCCGTCTCACACTTCTGCCCACGTATCGCCACAAGGTTCGCGAACGCTGCCGCTCTGACCCAGTGGACAGCCTCGCTTTGCCCTCGGTGAGTTCCCACAAGTCCGTTCAAGATTACTTGTAACTGGCCTTAGCATGCAGGATATTCATACAGTGAAGTGTTTGTGATGAGGCGCGGGTCGTCCTCTGCAGCATCAGGGCAGCATCCATATACCAAAACAGTGGATAACACACATTCACTACATATACACAAAACGTACAAACAGGAAGCAGTCAATAAATGAAGCATACACAAATGTAACGGCAGGAGAGTCCTGAGTTGGAACTTCCTGCTATTCAGTATTGGACGTGAAGATCTGCGAATAACTTTCCGTTAATAGTGACTGTGGAAATGCTCAGATTTCCTGCAATTTGTTAATAGTGCTTTTATGAACAGGGAATGGTGAAGCCACGACAGGTCAAAGTAAAATAATGTGACATTTTTCAGAGCAAGGTGTAGCGTTCCAGAACAGACAGGAGCTGGTGCCGTTGGTTGTGAAATGCTGAGTTTTTTTTTTAGGTAACGGCCCTCTTTTAAATGCTCATGGCTGTAGTTGTAATCCTCATTGTAGCATTGTTTGTCTGGATGGTCAAACTCCACCATCATACCAAGTTCCCAGATGAGTAGACTGGACCTCCGAAGCTGCGTGGCACCTAGACCCACTACAATGGCAGCCACATCAGCCTTGCTTGGGAATCAGCAGGTGAGAAGACATGACAGTTTAATGGTTTACACTGTGGTCCTCCATGACGTTCATCCAACATGGTTTTATTTCCTTTATCAGTTATCCATTTACCATCTGTTCATCTCTGTCTTTACATTATGTAAAACGCTCTCCAGCTTGGTAATTCTCAAAACACAGTTTTGGTGTTGTTGCAGGGTATAAGGGAACATATAGGGTTAGAAAACCCTGATGCAGGGTTGTCATGTGACACTCCACTGTTTTTTTTTTTTTTACTGTAGGTGGGTGCTTGATTTTCATCATTAGCTGCTCTTCTTCATTAATACCCAGGGTTAGAAGCTCGGCCTGATTGTTATTCTCTCTACATGTTGGCCTGCTGTTTGCACACATCTACAGCATGTAAACAAACTAAAGTGATGGAAATGACCCACGGGTCATAGGTCAGACACTCACGCATGCTCATGACTGCAACCTCTGCCATCATCTCTGATTTATTGTACTCAGGGAACTTGGGAAAGCAGACTGAAAACCTTTGCATAGCCTAAACATAAAAACAGCATTTTCCAGTATGGCTGGTGTATACTGGGTCTAAGGAGTGAGCTCTGAAGACAAGAACCTCATCTTCATATATAGCAGCCTCTACCAGGCTGGTTTTGCCTTTCCCTCTTGTAACATGTAGTGATTCCTCATCATTAGGACAAAATGACCAGCATTGCAGATGAAGACGTGTAGACAAGCACATTTTTGTGCCATCCAGGAAGAGCCTGATGTAACTCCGAACCCTGTTTGTGCTGTGACGTCCTGTATTTGCATGCTGACATTTTCGGTTTTATTCCATTACCACAGTGACATTTTGCTGCAGGGATTTCCTTACGTTTTATCTCTTTGTAGGAATCAGTCCAAGACAATTGCAGCAGGTTGCAACCGAAAATTAAAAAACCCCTAAATGTATGTGAACTACTTTTGTTTTGTACTTTCCTGTGTGGTTTTCTGCCAGCACCTAATGGATGGCAATAGGTAGATAGGTATAGAGAATTCATTGTTATAATACTAATATATAATGATATCAGTAGCTTCGCTCTTGTAATTACTGGTCACTTTAGTAGTCTTTGTTTTGCAGGGTTTGTCTGAGGCCAGAGCGTCAGGAAATGGGTTGTCTGACCAGCTGTTGGACGTGTCTCGTCTGGCCCAGTACCGTCTCCATCAGCTGAGCCCTGCAAGCACGAAACCCCCCTAACAGATTACACCCAATCTTCTGAAGGCTGCGTGCATATACCGCCCTGAGAGAGCCGTCGTGGATGGACATGAATGTCGGAGCTTGCTTGTTTTATGTGCATTTTGTAAATTAATTGAACCAAATCATGGTTGTAACTAGCGGTCATCTCGTGTTTACAGTTTGCAGGTCAGTCTTTCTGTGTCACTTACTCAGTTTTTAAAAAAGGTCGTTTCTGTTGACTGAGTGAATGTTCACTTTTTTAAAAAAAAAAGCATTAAAAAGCAGTTTGTCTATTTTACATATAACAGAATGATTTTAATATTTAAACGCAAATCTTGTTTTACTATTATTATTATTATTGTTATTATTACGGTCAATATTGCCAAGCTAGACATTCGTGCTTTGCGGAATTTGGTGTTGAACCGATTGTAAGAATGTAGATCAACTGTAGGTGTCTTACGGTAAGAAAGCTGCTTGTGAAATTATAAAGCGCCTGTTTTTGCGACTGTTCTGCTGATGCCACCACTGTAATACTGCACGGCGTCTTCCTTTAAACCGCCCTATTTTAACATTAAGATCTAGGTCAACACAACGGTACAATGTTAATAATCGTTATTTTTTTATCCTTAAAACAAGTATACCGAATAATTTGGACACGTGACTTGGACGCCTTATAAAAGGCGGCAACTTCGAAACTTGCGTTGCATTTGCTCAGCGCTGTTATACTGACACCCGTGATTAACGGTCTGGCACGGGCTAACGGCATAACCATATAACAACATGAAAACAACATCTTGCTTGGGTTATCTTGTTTTATTCTGTTTGGTAAGTTCCATTCCCGCCACATCTCTATTAATTGTGTTTTTTTAATGCCTTATAGAAGTACACTGAAATTCAGTGAGACTACAGTGTGTGTTTAAAGTCAGAAAGCTCGACGTGCGCTGTATTTTATAGCGCCGTGCTCCAATGTTGAGTTTCAGTTCTTATGAATGAATTATCCGCATGATGCGGGTCTCGTAACAGCTGAGTGAGGAAGACCACATAAAAAATATGCTGTTCTTTAATCTCACCCACTCCAAACCACTGGGACATTATATATTGTTCGCATTAATAGTAATAATATTTTAGGATAATAAGTATTGCTTGGGACCTTGTAATGTATGCATGCCTCAGGATTCACAATTCACATTATGAACATTCTAGTCAATAATTAGAATGAATTATAGTTCGCATTTTTACTTATTTTTGTGTTGTAGTGCCAGAATGATCAAAACGGATCAAAATGGTTGTGTATGTGGCCACTTACAGCGCACTCGTAGTAGTAGAGAGGATAAACCTGCCTGTTGGTTGTTCCTCTGTCCGGTCCGCACGCTTTTCTGATTTAACATACAGAACAGAGGGTTTCAGTATATGGCGCCTGTGAAAGTTCACGCCGACAGACGTTTCTCATAACCTCTATTTTCGTACGTTGCGCATGGACCTTTATATGTCCCCTTTAGACATTTTTATTTGCGTATTTATTTCGTGCGTTGTTGCCGCGATATTTTTGTTCTGCTATTTCGTGCTCTAATGAGCTCGGCTCTTGTGCACTAAACGTGATGACACGTTTGTTGGTGTATTTGTATTTTGGTCATCCCATGTCAGGAGGGGCTTCTCAGTTCGCAGTCCCTTCAGTAGTGAGATCTTCTGTCAGATATGTACATAAATGTGCAATTTCTGTGTGTGCAAGGTGTTTCAACAGTATCACGGCAGGTTAAACAAGTTCAAAGCAGGACATGGTCAACATCGACACCATAACCTTTCAAAAGCAGATGCAGCTGTTTTATGAGCACCCAGCTGTACCACTGAAGAATGTATGACACTGGGTGGGGGTGTGATAGTAACGTATAGATGTAAAGCACATAGCTATTTACAGTATGACCCAAAGCTAGTCTCACAATATTTCATGTAGATTCCCAGAACTAACTTTAAAAGATTGGGTGGGTGTTGTGAAGCTTTACTAACCACAAAGCTGCTCAACATGTTGGTCATAAGAACCAAATGCAGAGTCAGAAATTGTATGAATATTCAGTAAACGTGTACAGTTATCTAGAAGTGTCCCTGCTGACTGTGGTGTTGTGTGCTATTCTATCAGATTGCAGCAGATGCTTGCTTAACACAGTGCCCACGTGGTAAGTCTAACTTTTCTATTCTAACAAAACAGAAACAAAAGTACAGAATGTTCTGGATACCATGTATTATTGGCACTCATTTAGTTAAGTTGCCATATTGTCAATTAGTCCTCTACATTTACCCATCTGTACAGTGAGAATACACAAACAAGTGATCACTACAGGACTGTGGTACGCACATGCTCAGAGCAGTGAGTATCTCCAGCAATCAGGCTTAAGGGCACTTCAGTCATGGGAATCAAACCCGCAACCCTCCGGGCACAAAGCCAGATCCCTAACCACCATACCAGCTCTGTCTGTGTTTGCTAGCTCTGCTTATGATGTAGTCACAGTCATAATCAGTCACATACGGTCACATTCACAGTCCCTGTCATGGTACCATCAGATCTTTCCAGAATGGATTTTTACTTCTCGTGTTATACTTGTCACACTATTCCTGCGTGCATGCAAATTTCCACATTTTCCACATTGCACTGTTAAATGTTCAACACAGCGCACTTCACCTGTCGCTCCCAGCAGATGTGTATGTGTGTTGTGTATGTGTGTTGAATGTGTTTTGTGTACATGTTGTGTATGTGTTGTGTACATGTTGTGTATGTGTTGTGTATGTGCTGTGTATGTGTTGTGTATGTGTTGTGTACATGGAGGAAATGTCATCATGCATACTTCTACTGTGGAGCTGTGCTTCAGTGTGGAATCAGCATGAAGTCATCTGCCGGATGACTACCCTGCTCATTAGTTAGTTCTCGTGACATTACAAATACACTTCAATCTCATATTCAGAACTTCAGCTTTGACACCTCTTAGAGCTAATCTGATCATGGTAAAAGTTTGGTCTGTAACACCATCTCAGCATTAGATGAGGGTTTTGCAACTGTTGCTTTAAGAAGAAGGAGATGGAAAATTCCACAGCCGGGTCTGTTCTTGTGACCCATCAAATGAAAACCTTTCCTTTCGACCGAGGGGAGTCCGTAGATCACAACCTTCTGAGTCAGGAGGCTTTTTTCTTCGTGTCCTAACCTGCTATCTGTTGTCATTTCTGCAACTGCCCACTTGTTTCTCATTGTCCTTCTATTTTGTAGTTCGCTGTGCTGTTGTGCCTCTGAGCTGGCAATTTTCTAGCTGTTTAAGAAAGAAAGTGTGGCTAGTCATTTGACGACTGGCTGTTGGCTGTACAGTCATTGCATGTCGCAGGTGTTTGGCTCAAGGCTCGTTGTGTTATGAAGAAACACGTTCAGCCACTCTGGGGATGATCAGAACGGCGGTTGTGAAGCTTCAGGTTGTGCTGCTTTGTCCTTCCACGCAGGATTGGTGCTGTCTGGCTGCAGATGCCGGCCCTGCCCCTCCGGCCATTACTTCTACGAGAGAGGTGACGATCGCAGGTGTGATAAGTGCACCAGTCCCTGCTCCAGTAAGTGGATAATAGTGCAGGGCATTACAGTGTGCTACAAATGACTGTTCATCATTTACAATCAAGCATGTGCTTGAATCTCTATTGGTTTCTGTGAGCTCACTGTGCGTGTATATGTGTGTGTGTGTGTGTGTGTGTGAACAGATGACAAGGTGGAGGTGTCTCCGTGCACAAACATTACTAACCGCGTGTGCCATTGCAAGCAAGGCCACTACTGCCCAAGCCCATTAAAGGTGGACTGTAGGAGGGACTGTGTACAATGCAGAGACGGTTCCTTCTCCAACACACCATCTCTAGCCAGAGACTGCAAGCCCTATACTGAGTGAGTGCCACTCAGCTAAGACGTTTCCTACTGACTGACATGAATCTACTTCAGGTTGCTGACTCTGGAGACACACAATGCTTAAAAGATTATTTGCATCTGGATTCTTGAAGGATTTACAATCCTGTAAGGATAGGTTAGGAATACTATATTGTCATCTACTATTCAATATTAAGGCATTACAGCATTACACTCAGATGAATGAGATTCATCTTTTAGCACAAAGTCTTAATTCAGTCATCTTTAACATTAAAAGGCATAAGGGTGGAGATCATGTAGTACTAATTACTCATACAGGGGCATCTTCCATTGCTTCGTGGTTATTACAGTCTGCCATAATGAACCTTGGAGCCAAATTAGAATTGCAGCTGAAAACACTGCATACAGCTCAGACTGGGTCTTCTACATGGGATTGAATTGCAGCATGGGATTGAACGTGACGTGTGCAGACAGAACTCAGGATTAAAATCAGCAGCCTGTTAGATTTGAGAAGAGTTTGGAGTGCTCTGGAGTGCGATTGGGCCAGTACACCCTCGTGATGAGGCTCTCCAGAACACTCCAGCGCTTGAGCTGGGCAAAGAAAAGCATCAGGGTATCAGCTCCCTACTGGATCGATTAAACTGATCACTGTGAACACTGTGTAAACTGAACACTGTTCCTCATGATGTCTGTTTTTCTGCCCCTTTTAGCTGTCGCACGTCGATGGTAATTGCAGAAGGATCATCCACTCACGACCGGGTGTGCGGATTGTCAACGAACGTACATCCGAACAATCGAACACCTGCAGGTCCTGATTCGCCGGCCACAGGAGCTCAGAATAGGATCCCCAGTCCCATCAGCACCCAGACGGAGCTGTTCGAAACTTCTCTGGCTGGAAACCTCTCAGGTTAGAAAACTCTCAGGTTCGAAACCTCTCTGGCTGGAAACCTCTCAGGTTAGAAACCTCTCTGGCTGGAAACCTCTCAGGTTAGAAATCTCTCAGGCTGGAAACATACAAGTTAATCTGTGAGGAGTTTCCTCAGTAAGCTTCAAGCTGTAGTACATTAAAAGTATGAGCCGTAGCAGCAAGTAGAGCATGCGTGCTCCTCTGCTCCAGAGTTCAGATCCTCTCCAACCCAGCAGCCCTGGCACAGATATTTAGATGCTACTAAATTCTGCAGGGTGGTAGACCAACAGGACCAGACCTCTACACCCCTGAGGTAGAGTTGGAAAGGGGATATCACAGATTTGTCAAATTCCTCATTTTTGTTCTCAGATATTGGATAGATATTGGATTGGGATTGGATAGATTGCTGGCTTTCTTGCATGTCACCAACTGTTAAAATAAATTTTGCACAGTAATGTACTGAGTCTGCTTTCTTCCTTTTTCTCCCCATTAGAGGGCAGTACACAACCTGAAGTGCAGCACTCTCAGTTCCCTGAGCCGTCCACATGGGTCTGTCTGCTGCTCCTCGCGCTGCTCTTCGTACTGGTTCTGATGTGTCTTCCAGTGTGGGGCAAGCGGAAGGCCCTGAAGGACAAACTGAACTGGCAGAGTATGTAGCAGCCTGCACTGGGCCAAATGACACCGCCACTGGGTTTATGCCATGTGCTTGTCTCCGTTTTATAAACATGTGTCTGTGTATGTTTTATAATTATGATTTCATGATATGTAACATGCAAAGAACAATGGTCATTATTTCCACTCTTGATTTTGGGACCGTTCAGAGAGGGAAGGCAAGATCAGAGTACACACAGAAGAGGTGTGAAGCGTTTCCTTCATTAAACCTTAACGAACAACCCCGTTTGACGCTTATACAGGAATCGAGCCTGTGCATCACTTAACTGTAAACCACACTGTGTCTGATCTCACGTGCACTCATTCCCCTAATGCTGGGCTAAAAGCAGATAATTCACAGGGTTTCATAATGACAGTGTAACGTCTGGAGAAAACCTGAGAAACCACAGGAATGGTCCTGATTGTGTGTTTAACAGTGAGCTGTTTGCATTACAGTGAACTAGCATTTTATGACAATGCAATGTTTAAATCAGTCATCAAGCGTTTATGAGAAAGGACATGATGATAAGTATCTCTTTCTTCTGTTCTCTTTGTAGGTCTCACATTCGGGAAATATGTAAGTAATGGTCAATGTATCAAATGGAAGAGGCTCTGTTTTGATGTAAAGGCAAACTCAGTGAGGCCAGAGGTCATCATACGAGGCCATTGCAGCATCTGCACATTAAACCTGTTTTGTTGTTTTCTTGTTTTGTCTTGTTTGGTTACAGCACTTGGCATCTTTGACTTCGGTACCTGTGTGTGACGAGATGGACAATGAGAGAAGTCAGGGCACTGAGTCAGGATCAGGGACAGGGTCGTGCCCCCAGAGCCACCAGCAGGTCACCATGGAGCACGGCGGGAACGGAGAGACTATCAACAACACAGTGGGTGAGGGAAGGCTCCCTGTAGTGCATTATGGGTCATTATTACACAATAGTCCATAGTTCATATTATCACATTCAACAACTACGTTATGAACAAGAACACCCAAGTTGGACGCTGACTGACCTTGGAACATGATGTGCCCTGATTCTGCATAATCCCTGTTCCTGCATAATCCCTGTTCCTGCATAATCCCTGAACCACAATGCAGAAATAACATCACTCATTTCTTAACCTGTATGTACGTTTGGGACAAACGTTGTCTTTTGTTGTTGATTTTTAAACATTTGACCAAATTACACCATTAGAGTGTAGCATGTGCCTAGTGTTTATTTGGCCAGTGTGTTTTGCCAGCGTACGTTGTGTGTGTGATTCGATTTTTCCACCAAAATTCCTCTTCACTGACTCATTCTTAAATCAGCACTTTTAGACTGATCATCTTTTTAGAGATGCTGATTGGCTGACATGTCAAAAACACTCAACCACTCACTGCTCATTTGGTTCTTTACAGGGTCCATTTTCATCTACTCCCCTGGCATGGTGATCCTGGGCTCCAACTCGAATGAGAGGAAGGGGGAGGGTGAAGAAGAGGCCCTCCTCATGCCAGCGCCACAGAAGGAGTCCAGCTGCCTACCCCAGGAGAACTCTGTGGGCGTGGCCATGCAGGACTCCGTTGGCGTGGCCATGCAGGAGGAGTTTACCAAGGAGCTGAGTTTCCCTGTCCCTGCCACCAGCAAGTGAGCTCGTGAGAGCAGGACAGCATGGTGTGGCCCCATCAGGACGAGCTCCAGGGGCCAGTTTTCTTACAGACCACCTGCTCCAGCTGGGTGTATTCAAGGCCCTTCACACTGTTAGGAAGGGCCAAACATGGCTATGAATAGTGATGTGTTCGGTAATACTGTATGTCACCTGCTGACGAGTTCTGATATGACCACAAAAGTGACTGAACGTCTGCGTGTTTAGCCTTTGTCAAAGGGAGCTTTGACTTTCAGCGCTGTTTTTTTTTTTTTTTCAGGGGGGGGAGGTGTCTTTGTGGGGGAAGGTGTGAAACAGTAAAAGTGAGAAAACAATTCCTGGTCATGAAAAAGTAGAAGTTCTAAATTATAAAAGTATTTGAAGAGATGGAGTGCTCAGTTGCTCAGTATTGATGTGAGGTGGTCAAATGACAGATACTGACGGCATTTTACTGCAAACGTGTAGGTGTGTACCAGCGCGCATGTGAAGCTAAAGATACACAAACAATGGAAAGAAAAGGCCACAGATTTACATGAAGAGGGGCATGTGATCAGGGCCCTTAATGTGGGCTCTCCCTAAACAGCCTCACAAACTCTACTGGTGTGTAGTTCCCTGGAAGGGGGGGGGGGGTGCTCTCACCCAACCTAAGAAATTATATGAGTAGTGTCAGCTACAAGAATTATTATGGGGACAGACCCCCCACCAATGCCTATGGTCCTAAGGGTGCAGTTCAGAAAATGTTTCCATTACATCTCCTGGATACTAGTGCTTATCAGCTTGGTTCATGTTTAGTCTTTAGGACTTCTGAGTAGTAGGTTAAGCATCTAGTAGGCTAGAAGACAAACAAAATGTCAATGTCTTGGTGTTTATTTCATCGTTAGTGAGTATAAACGACCATCTGATGTTCTCCAGTCAAAACTTGAGTGTGAGACAGATACTGAAAAAGATCATTTCGTTTGCAGGATGCTCCGTGGTAGGTATAAGATGTGATATCTTCGTAGCTCTAGTGCAAAGCTAAAACAAAATGGTTTGCCAAAGATGGTTGTTCTGGTAACTTACATTTAGGGTAAGGGAAAGACTGGTTTGTTTGTTTTTATTCGTTTGTTGTTGTTTTTTGTTTGTTTGTTTTTACAATGGTTCTTTTTATACTAGACTTTGGTACCTTGAACAAGGAATTATACTTTTAAGGGTTACAAAGTAACACGAAGTAAAATAAGGTTCAATTACGTTTATAATAAACGATAAAGATGGTGAAGGGTGTAGTACACGGTTCCTCTACTCTTAACATATATGAGTATATCTCATTCTATAAATTGTTTTGAAGCCAGCTATATTAGTAGGGCGTATTGGTCTACAGACTCACGTAATCTGGAAAGTACCGGTAAGGTGGCTACGTAACTAAAAGCAGTGCAACAAAACGCAGACCTTTCGTAAGGCCACCGACAAGGACTCCCGCTAGACTTTAAAGACTAAACGGCGCTCTCTGAGCGTAGCCAGCTCCTCTGCTGTACCGTGTAGAAACCTTACAGTGCATTCTGCTTTGTAGGCTAACCGTTTCCTGATTCTGACAGGAGCATATTTCCGGCGGCGCGCGTGTTCACTATAGGGGTAATGCTGGTCAGCGCGAACTCTCTCATGTCGCGGGGCAGAAAGATCTAAAGATGATTTTTGGGCTTCAGTGCTTAGTTCTTGGTGTCGTTGCGCACCTTACGAAAGGAAAGGTAGGGAACATTTTTTTTTATCTGTACCTAGCTTATTTTTCGCTGACTAATGTTTCTGGGGAATGGATGAATCATTGCAATAGTAATCTCGTTTTTACACTTGCTCCTCGTTAATGGGTACTCGGAAGCAAGGTGTCCAAATAGCATGTGTTCTACTTAGATGTTAATAATAAAATAAATTACCCTTATTTACATTTTGTGTTGATGTATTTCTTATTGTCATTTAAGGTGTTTTGATTGCCTTCCTGTGAAAATCGTGTTACCCACAGTGGGTCTCACTTTCCGACATGTGTACATATGGAAGACTCGGATTTCCTTCTTTTTGTACCTTATGTCGGATGCAGCCTTTAAGAAGCTGTTAAACCTAGAAACCTGAAAAAAAAACATCTCAAGTGGGATGATTGCCCGAAACGTAGCTCAGAACAAGTAGGCGGTTGTGATTAAACATTTTGTGCCAGCACCAAAAATAGTTACACATTAATTAATTACTAATTATTACAATGAATTAAATGAAATGCAGAAAACGTAATGTGTTTTAAGACATACTGACTGCATGGTCCTATGAATATATTCGAAAGTTTGTCGCGTATTGTAAGCTAAGTGACTGAGTTGTTAGGTAGACTGTCATGTCCAGGTAATATTCCTAAGAGTTTCTGGAATTTCTGGTGGCATTTCCTAAGAGTTTCTGGAATTTCCGTCAGCCAATTTCATAACCCCAAATCAATATTTGAGACAGGTGTATTTAACACTAGGATAGCCTAAATACTTTGAAATTGTTTGTAACTAAACTTAACTTAGCAAAGTGCACTACGTTTTAGTCACTAGATCAGCGCTGATTGGAATTCCTGTACGGAGATGGTGAGATTGCTGGTCACGTGAAGGATCAAGGGTACAGACTTCAAGCGCTGCTGTGTTCCGGAAGTGTCTGCTGGTCTAACGCCGCAGGTTGTTTCCTGGTAACGCGCGCGCCTCAGGACTTTCCCTTCTGCGCTTGTCACTTCTCGTCTTTGTCGGGGGCAGTGAAGCGGGCAACGTGGTGCTAAGGTTGATTTAGACGGTTCTCCTGTCTTATGTTTCTTTTATATATAGAAACATAAGACAGGAGAACCGTCTAAATCAACCTAAATCAACCATATATATATATGTTGATGTGTGTGTGTGTGTGTCCGTCCTGTTAACACAGTGAATAACTTCCCTTTACTGAGTGCTTAAATAGGCCTAATCAGCTGCCATGCACAGATCCAAGTTGCCCAATCCCCACATGAGGGATGATGTCTGTTTAGAAATATACGGAAGCATCGATGCTTTAACACTGTGTTGAAATGCAGTTGCTGGGGAAATGGAGTGCTCTGCCCTCTATACACAGCCGGCTCAGTGGTTTCGGTTCCCATAGTGGAGCCAGTGGTTTCCAATGTTCACATGCTTTTCCCCCTCTGCAGGTAGACTCCAAACCATATGCATCGCATGGGTCATGCAAAGACACCACCACAGAATACCTTGTCGACAAACGGTGCTGTAACAGATGTATGCCAGGTGGGACATTTGCACCAGTACAACAGGCCCTCTCGGTTCTGAACTGATCCAAATGTTCTGATGCTGAGCAGAACAGCTGGCGGCATGACAAAGATATCTTAGTATCTTTATTTTTTATGTTTATATCGTTACAGGACAACGAGCAGCTGCTGTTTGCACCGAAGTTAACAATACGATCTGTGAGACATGCCAGGACGGAACATACTCGGAGAATTATAATTATTATCGTAACTGCTTCAAATGCTCCAAGTGTCAAGACAGTAGGAGTCCAGTTTTTTTCACCAGTAGTATCCACCATGTTTGTTCAGATCACATGACAAGTCACACATGACTGCTTGCATGTCTTGGCAGGTAAAGGCCTGATGTATGCCAATCAATGCACCACAGTCAGTGATGCGGTGTGTAAATGTAAACCTGGGATGACTTGTCAGAGGTTGGAGAGAGGAACACAATGTGCCCAGTGTCATAAGAGCAAGATTTGTCCCCCTGGCCAAGGTAACCTGTAGAGATCAGGTGTAGTCTTGTTCCCTAGTTCATTATTTCTTTACTCTTTTTAAAGTATATGTATTTATGTGGATGTATATGTGCATGTCCTGCAGGAATGTCAAGAAATAAGTGCTCCGTTTGTCCTGATGGGACGTTCTCTGGTGAAAACAGCACCCAGCCTTGTCGAGCCCACACACGGTACTGACATACTGTTACTAATTACAACCTCCTGTCCATATCAAGTACTTGAGTGAGGTTACATGATCTAAAAGGATGTGAACTCCATGAGAACAAGAAGCTGCTAAGTCGCTTGTAACCTTGTTGAAATACTCCAGAATGTCTCTGCTGGATAACCTTAATTCATAAATCGGAACATATATTGCATATATTGAAAACTTCAACCACTCAGCTCCAAATACAGTACAAACTGTCTGGGAAATATGGCGAGCTGTCGCTCTGCACAGGACTCCTCCCTGGTTAAAGGCCTTTTGCGTTGTGCACCATATGCAGTCTGTGCATCTCATCTTGGTGACAGCCCTGTTAGCATAATTTCCTTTTGCGTGACCGGGTGTGCCGCAAAGGAAACACAGAAGTAGTTACATCGCTGACATGAGTGACAGATATCAGCTAGGCTCTGTCAACTCTGTGCTCTGCCCTTCAGACTTTATACATAGGAGGGACCCAATCATTTACCTCTGTAAACATCTAGTAAGGAGTTTTAAGACATGGCTCGTCCAGTCTACAATGCAGCATACAAGTCATTTGTTTTTAAATGCACACATTAACTGAATCCACATATTTAAAAGTTTGTTAATTTTTTTGTTATTTAGGTGTGACCTGCAGGGCAGAAGAGTGTTAGCCCCTGGCAGTTCTTTAACCGATGTGGTGTGTGATATGGACAGCATCCTCACTATGACCCGGACCGCCACTCCCCGCCCTTCATCATCAGAGCCTTCCAACACGTTCTCACTCCCCGCTCACAACTTCACAGCGGACATCCCGACAATATCTCTCTCCATTTCAAAATTTCTACCTAATGATTCTCCGGGGAATTGGGCTGCCTACTGCATTGGTAAGAATGTCAGGAAACTGGTGTCTTATCTGACGAACAGCAGGCAGTGTTTCCACTGTATTGTGTGAGCCTTCCGTAGTGAGATTGCAGGCCAGCTCTTGGCGGTCCTCAGAGGGGTTAGGGTTAGAGTTAGGGGTTGGGGTTGGGGTTAGGTTAGGTTAAGGATAGGGGCTAGGGTTTAGGGTTAAGGGTTAGGGTTAGAGTTAGGGGTTGGGGTTGGGGTTAGGTTAGGTTAAGGATAGGGGCTAGGGTTTAGGGTTAAGGGTTAGGGTTAGAGTTAGGGGTTGGGGGGGGGGTTGGGGTTGGGGTTAGGTTAGGTTAAGGATAGGGGCTAGGGTTTAGGGTTTAGGGTTAAGGGTTAGGGTTAGAGTTAGGGGTTGGGGTTGGGGTTGGGGTTAGGTTAGGTTAAGGATAGGGGCTAGGGTTTAGGGGTTAGGGTTAGAGTTAGGGGTTGGGGTTGGGGTTGGGGTTAGGTTAGGTTAAGGATAGGGGCTAGGGTTTAGGGTTAAGGGTTAGGGTTAGAGTTAGGGGTTGGGGTTGGGGTTAGGTTAGGTTAGGTTAAGGATAGGGGCTAGGGTTTAGGGTTAAGGGTTAGGGTTAGAGTTAGGGGTTGGGGTTGGGGTTAGGTTAGGTTAGGTTAAGGATAGGGTTTAGGGTTTAGGGTTAGGGTTAGAGTTAGGGGTTGGGGTTGGGGTTAGGTTAGGTTAAGGATAGGGGCTAGGGTTTAGGGTTAAGGGTTAGGGTTAGAGTTAGGGGTTGGGGTTGGGGTTGGGGTTAGGTTAAGGATAGGGGCTAGGGTTTAGGGTTAAGGGTTAGGGTTAGAGTTAGGGGTTGGGGTTGGGGTTAGGTTAGGTTAAGGATAGGGGCTAGGGTTTAGGGTTAAGGGTTAGAGTTAGGGGTTGGGGTTGGGGTTAGGTTAGGTTAAGGATAGGGGCTAGGGTTTAGGATTAAGGGTTAGGGGGTTAGGGGTTGGGGTTGGGGTTAGGGTTAGGTTAGGTTAGGTTAAGGATAGGGGCTAGGGTTTAGGGTTAAGGGTTAGGGTTAGAGTTAGGGGTTGGGGTTAGGTTAGGTTAAGGATAGGGGCTAGGGTTTAGGGTTAGGGTTAGAGTTAGGGGTTGGGGTTAGGGGGTAGGGCTTAGGTTAGGGGTTAGGTTAAGGTTAGGGGCTAGGGTTTAGGGTTAAGGGTTGGTTTAGGGTTAAGGGTTAGGTTAGGGTTGTATTGAGAGTAAAAGTGTTTTCTTTCCTTCCTTGCCTGCTGGACGTTTCTTTCTTTACTTTCTTTGTTCTTCACTGCTTGCTCTCGATAACATGTGTGCGTATGTGAGTATGTGTGTGTTACTAACCCTAATCCTGTCTCTAACCCTAAACCCTACCACTAACCCCTATCCATAACCCCTAAACCTAAACCCTAACCCCTAACCCCTAACCCCCAACCCCCAACCCTGTCCCTCTGTGTTGCTATGGCAGGTCTGGGTGCTGCAGCTGCTGTTGTGCTGCTGGTTTTGCTGACATTGGCTTTCATAATTCGTCACAGGAAAGGTAACATGTATGAGGTTTTTTTTTTCGTCACCTATCAGAATTGTCACACTGTATCCAGATAAAAATCTTTGAGTAATGCATAGATAAGAATGTTTTTAATATGTTTAATTCCTCATCTTGCCTCACCCTGAACAACTTCTTAGTCAAATATTATCTGTCACCTCTCACTGTACCTCAGTACCCATCCTAACATATTAATACTGAGTATTGTGTGTGATGGGTGGATGAATAAATGGGATCACGTGTTTTTAATGCAGGTTTAACCAAACCTCCTGTTGAAGAGGCACCTCAGGTAAGTTTCCAAATGTGTGTATATGATATGACTGTAGAATGTCTTAATAAAATACATATAATGTATATGATATATATATATATGTGTGTGTGTGTGTGTGTGTTTGTGTCTCCTTCTTGGGTGGGGCAGGTTTCAGATGTTGGAATCCACAACAGCCACGCCGATTGCCAGCATCTGCTGGGGGACAATAAGACTGAGACGTCCACATTATCATCTGACAGCCACAGCCAGGTGGAGCATTGTCATGGGCGGAGCGCGGGTGGAGCGCCAGACTCTGTCCAGTCCGAGCTGCCCAGCCCCTGTGTCAACCTCAGCATCACGGCCACGTTCAGCTGCCAGCTAAACCCCAGCGCTGGATCCTGCTCCGTCCCCACTGGTCCTCCTGCACATCCGTCCCGCCCTCCAGACTCAGCCGGGCCAATCCCAGATCTTCCTCTCTCTCAGGAGGAGGAGCTCTGCAGTGCCTGCCAACCAGAAGAGAGCAAAGCGTGTTTGGCACAAGAGAGCGGGAAAACCATGTACTGAACACGAGGGGAGGGGTCAGCCACCAGTTTTTCATGGTGGATGCTTGACCTGCTGCCTGTGTGTGTGTGTGTGTTACCACTGAAGCACTCACATTTCTACACTTCCCCGTCGCTGTGGGGATGTCTCCTCACCCTCTCCCTCACAGACTGATACGGATTGGCAACTTTCTGTTCTGTCAACTTTAGACCTCATTGAGACTGATAGCTACATTATCAGAGTTCAGGCAGATGTCAGAAACATGCTTCTGACTTGCAGTGACAGTGTTTTATCCCAGTGTTTGGTTTAAGGCAATACATCAGACTGTTGCACTCTGAATCACCCACCCGGACAGGAGTAACAGAGTTAAAAGAAGACTTCAGGTGAGAATCCCGCTCCTGTCCATAAGCAGTGCTCCATAGTCCTATGAGACTTATGAGACTGTTGGTGCTAGATCAGGTAGACATTATCATCATCGACATCATCATCATCATCATCATAATCATCCAAGCAAAATACTTTGTTAGCTCATTCAAATACAGGTAATGAGGACATTGAGGGGTTAGAGACACCTTCCTGTGCTCATTTCCGAGTACAACACTCACACAGTCAAAATTAACTTAACCCTTGACATACATAGTGCAAAGCAGATCACTGCAAGCAAAAGAATACTCACTGGCTAGAGGAGAGGGCCCAGTGCACTTTACCTATACATATGCTCTTTGGAAATAAGTCTTGGTTACAAGTACAAATAGTTACAAGTATCTGTGATGACGAGCAGCTGTCGCCCCCCTGTGGTGGTTAGCCATGATGACGTACGTTAGGAATGGACAAATGTAAATATAAAGTCATCCGATTTTTAAAATATGCTTAAATGTTTTAAAAACAGGCAAAAATATTGTGTATATGAATTTAAATTACCGTGTGTAAGCATACACATATTAAAATGTACATATTAACTTTGAAAAAAAGTAAGCATTTGTCTTTTATTGACGTGCTATTGCTATGTATAGCTTAAATCTGAATGTATGTACAGATTAAAATATATAATTTTTAAAAAGTTGTCAGGCCTTTTTCAAACAGAAGAGTAAGTAGAATTGTTGAGCTACCACTCTGCCCATTTACATCTGGTCTTATTTATAAAAGCTTAATGTTATAGGGTTAAAGGGTCAAAAGGTTAATATTAAAGGGTTATGGTTAAAGGGCGTTAAATTCAGCATTTCTTCAGATGGAGATATGATCTCATTTAATGAATTTTCAGACCTGAACATGAGGAACTTCATCAGTGAACTTCATTCAGACTTATTTCAGATTTAAGGAGGGCGTCTGGTGTCTCCAGTAATGGCAGTGTGGAAAGAGACACTGGTAAAGGCTCAAACAACATCCTCCATATTGGATCAATACAGTTGTTTACAGAGTTAAAAAACAAGCTTCTTATGAGTAACTGATGTAATACTGAGTATATCTTCTAAGGCATTTTGCTTATTAGAATGAGCGCATGGCTAGTTCCTTCAGCTGTAAAACACACTGTATGGAGACTAACAGTCTTCCACAAGACAAAGTCTGAGGAATATTTAGCATTTAGTCTGGGATTACAATGTTCAGCAGGCCTACAAAGTGATAAGTTTTAGAGACACGTGTCAGTGTGAATTTACTGACCCTTCCCTGAAGAGCTACCATGAGTGCTTTGAAATGAACGTATGAGTCAGAAAACACAACCCAGCCTTCTCTTGGGAGGAAATGGTTTGCTTGCACTGGCAACCTGGTACCAAACAACAGGAAACCGTAACCGAGATCAATGAGCAGTTGAGTAAGAAGCTGAGAATCAGACCACAACACACAGCCTGTTATCACCGCCTATAACTTATTACCACCTATACCTGCTATCACTACATGTAACTTCTATCAACACCTGTAACTGTTATGATGTGAATCTGTAACATTTTGACTGAAAAGGTCCTACATTTTGGTCACATTGCTTTGTCGTTATGAGCGTTCTATGATTCACTATGACCCTGTGGTTTCCACTGTACTACAGATATGTTAGGTCATCTGATCTAGTCAATTAGCTTTAGTTCTTTTCAGATCTACTAGAGTCCCTGTGGTACCTGTCTACTCTAATCTGACCAATGTGTATTCTAATCTAATCTGACCAATGTGTATTTTAATCTAATCTTAACAATATGTATTCTAAGTACTATATAGGTATAATAATATAACACTTTAATTCAAGTGGGAAAAGGCAGGAGGCTCATCATTATCAAACATAAAAAATTACTGTATGTTGCAGTGAATATTACACTTTCCTTTGTTTCAAAACATCCCTACTTTATAATATATTTCTGAGCATTAACAACTGGTGTAATGACCTGTACTTGGTGTAAGTAAAGTTGCCAATATCACCAATTGTGTTTCACACCCCAATCAGAATCTCACCCATCTGTGCAGTGAAAACACGCACACACACTAGTGATCACTAGGGCTGTGTGTTATACACGTGCCCAGAGCAGTGGGCAACCCTAGTCCAGCATACAAGCAGTAGTTGGGGTGAAGTGCCTTGCTCAAGGGTACTTCCGTCATGGCCCAGGGCCTGGGAATCAAACCCACAACCCTCCAGTCACAAGACTGTGTAATGACCTGTGCTTGGTGGACTCTCAGATGCTGGATGCTCGAACTTGTGGAAGAAATGGAGAAAATGTGGAGGAAACGATGGAGATACTTGTGATAGGATTTTGGGGAGGTTGAGCTGGGAACAACCCACAAAGCACAGCGGCACCCTTTGCAGATATATATCCTCTTTGAGGGATTACTTTGACTGATAACCTTAAGTATTGATACATTTGTAATGATCACTATGTACTAATGCCCTCCACATTATCAAACCCAAGTATTTTAACGTCAGTGTTGGCTTCGTTTTATTTCTTGCCTTGTTTTTTTATTATTATTAGTTTTTTATTTTATTATAATTATTATTTGTATATCCCTCTGGAAATTTAATTAACACTTTTAGTTATAAGAAAAAAGAAAACAAAGAAAGAAAGAACAGAAGTGGACCTACGTAATACCGTCAAAGACGGATAAAATAGAAGTCAGCAGTTCTAAGGTGAAATGGGGTAAAGCGCAGATCTAATGATCATCCGTTTGGATTACTCAATAAAACCAAAGGTAAAACCAAATAAAACCAAAGGTTTCTCGTAGCGTTCTGCACAGCCAATCCAATAACCAAGACCACAAGATCCTGACACCTGCGCGCATTAATATGCATGTGGACATCCCTTTTCCATAAAGCGCAATATTGTCTTTCAATAAGGCATTTACCTATGGACTTATGGATATCCATCTATAGATGTAGGTGCCTTTACCATGCCTAAACATGTCTATGAGAAAACTACCAGTGACTTTTCATTTAAAACCCCCACATACCCGCACACACCATGATAAGGATTGTAGCTACAAGATTTACGCCGAAAACGAGGAAACATGAGCTATACCATTAATGCACTAGAGGGAATTAATTTCCCCGCGTTAAAAATGTTCTTAATAAATCAAACGAGTAGACTGGTATAAATAGATGAAATGTTAGATTACTCATATATCGCAGAGATATTTCAAGAATGTTTACTGACTGTAATGTCAAAATAAACGCTGATGATTACTTTTCCCTTGCGACCTCTCCATCTGGTGAGTTGGTTTGCTCCGTTGCCGAGCTCCGCTCCTTCCTGGACAGTCGCGCGCATTAGGGATCTGAGGAGCTGCGCGCGGGAGGGAAGGTGAGCGAGCGAGGAGGCATGAAATTAAATAAACTGAGACAAGACCTTCTTATATGAATACATGGAAAAGAGCGTCTCCCGAGTCTTCACCGTGTCAGGACTACTCAAAGTAAGCGAACTGTTAATGTTTCTTATTTTAACCACTGCGGTTGGTATCTCACCTATCTGACGCTTGGATGGCTGTGTTTACACATTAGCAAGCCAGGAACTCAAGTAGCTCACCTGCTAGCTAATTAGTTAGCCAGCAAGCTAGACAGTCATGAGGAAAAAAAAACCCAAAACGTGTAGAAAACAAAACGGACGTTTAACACACAGATATTCTTGTGCCAACTTTTGCACAGTTAGTTATCAGTTGAGTTCAGCCTTAATAATAAGCAAGGTAGCTAAAGATTAGCATTGGTTGGATTCTGGATGGGCGAACAGGTCCTGTAGCTGGTCCGGCTGCGGAAGGCTGGTCTGCTCTAGCCGTGTGGGTGATTCCTGTGTCGTTTTAACATTGTTTTAAATTAGTAGTTTGTCATGTGCCTCTGGGAAACTGACGGTTGCCAGTCAGTTTTTACTTGACCTGAAATTTGGCGATTTTTGAGTGTTACTCGATCGTTCCCAACAGCAAGAACGAAAGTGAGATATCATGAAAAGATATCGTCTGTTGTACGTGGATCTGTTACGCTATCCTTGGATCTGTTTCCTTGTTTGTCTTTGTAATTAATCACTATAAGGTTAGCTGGAGCAAAGTCTGTAGCTATATATAAAATACATAAAATGTAAGCAATGGCAGCTTTGCACTTGCTCATCACTCATTAGAATTTAAAATTCTTAACTTGGGTTAAACTCTTAGTATTCATTTATGGCCAGGTTTCGTCTACCTTTTGTAAAAGTCAAAAACTTTCTTTTCTATGCTTTTTTTAACAGAACATCTGGGAGAACAGGCGTCATCACCCTGAAGACCTTGAATACCCAAACTGAAGAAACACTTCTACATTTCGTGGCGTCCCTCGGTTCCTCTGTTAAGTCTGCCGTTAAGTCTGAACATTGCTTCAGATACGCAGGTAGCCAGACAGTGCAGCTGCCTTTTGTTCAGCTATAACCATTTTGGTGCAGCCCCTTCCGTACATGCAGATGGCTTGTTGTCTGAAGGACGAGCTCCTGTGTTCCATTTGCCTGAGCATCTACCAAGACCCAGTTAGTTTTGGCTGTGAGCACTACTTCTGCCGCAAGTGCATCACGGAACACTGGAGCCGGCAGGAGCCCCACGGGACGCGGGACTGTCCCGAGTGCCGGCGCACCTTCACGGACCCGCTCCTCTCTCCCAGCCTCAAGCTGTCCAACATAGTGGAGCGCTACTCTGCCTTCCCACTCGACGCCATCCTCAACGCTCAGAGGAGCTCCTACCCGTGCAAGGACCACGAGAAGGTCAAGCTGTTTTGCCTCAGCGACAAGAGCCTGGTGTGCTTCTTCTGTGACGAGCCTGCTCTGCACGAGCAGCACCAGGTGACCACCATCGATGAGGCGTTCGAGGAGATACAGGCGAGTTTGTCTCCCTACACTTTGGGCGTTATTGGAAACCATCTCGGTGTGATGACTCGTCACGCTCTTGGGGGGCTGTTTAGAAAGGGTTGTGCAACAGAGAAGGTGTGACGTCTCCGCAGGAGAATCACAGCCAAGTCACACACGGCGAAATTTAAACGGAAGATAACTCCGTTTTTAGTGTGGGCCTGTAGAGAAGAGAGTGCAGCTAGGTTAAGTACGTCTTGGCCTTCAGTCTGCAAAAGTACATATTCTAATATGGAAAGTTTAATTAGCTGTAATGATCCAGAGATTCATTTATGCCAGTTATGTACTGGTTGCCTTGGTTGGCTCCTGTTTGTTGTCAGTGCAGCAGTAATCAGATCTCAATAAAACAGGTCTGATTCCTAAACCATCCATCTGGGAAATCAGATGTCCTTCACTCCATTAGACAGACAGGGAGGAGCCATACGGAGGCTAGTGACCGCCGTCTTTAACGAGGAGCTGCATGTTCCTCTGATGTGGAAGTCAGTATCATCATATGTTAATCACACCATGAACAGGCATTGTTCTGCAGGTCTGACAGTTATTTTGTTTCATATAGATTTGGCCTTCTTCCTTTTTTTTTAAAACAATTTTTTGGGGTCCATTGTATTTATGCCTAAAGAGCCATATTACATATAGCATTTTTTACTATACATATTGATCTTAAACCTTTAAAAAACCCAAGATGTTATCAACATTGAGTCATTTACAAATGTTTAGGGTGTTTTTTTGTAAAATCTTGGTTCCAGACTTACAGGTGGGTCCATAACCTCCTTTTGATTTCCCAAGCAAAATACTTCTATTATCTACAACTCTGGGATCAAACATCATCCTTTGAGTGTTCCTTTAAATGTGAGTGAGTGAACTTGTGCAGGTCTACACACTAAACAGTCACCCTGTTTACTTCAGCTTTTAGTACTCCAAATACAACATTGTTGAGCAGCTGTAACATTGAGCAGACGTACAGACCTGCTCTTTGACCTGAGCTGTTTTATCTGGATTGCTCTTGGCTTCTGTGTTATTTGCTACAGCTTGAAGTGGATTTGACGGTAAACGTCAGGGCAGCCCTTGTTTCGAACGCTGTGCCCTTATGTAATGTGCAGCACTTTAAGCGTTTTCTCTTGTTTGGCACATGACTGTTTGAAAAAGAGATCTGATGCTTCTCAGAAACGTGGCTTACTGTGGACGCTACACGTGCTTAAGCGTGCTGACTCTCGTGTTTGTAGGATATGACTAGCCATGTCCCGTTTGTCCCGTACAACCTAGCCGTGTCCCGTTTGTCCCGTACAACCTAGCCGTGTCCCGTTTGTCCCGTACAACCTAGCCGTGTCCCGTTTGTCCCGTACAACCTAGCCGTGTCCCGTTTGTCCCGTACATCTTCTCATTGCCAAAGGAAGCTTTTAAGTTTGCGCGAGTGGCCTTTGATATTGAAGGCAGAGGCGGCACCCTGGCGACAGCAGCTGAGTGGCTGGGCTGACGCACCATTGCGCTATGCTACAGCTGCCCCGCTTCAGATCCAGCAACCTCATTGGGACTGAACACAGCAGTATATACACGTGTGCTGTGTTGTTTTCTGTAATTGCTGCGACTCGAGCTGGAAGTCAAAGGGAGTGAACACTGAACATTTTACTCCCACCAGCTGGTGAAACGTGACTGCAGGATACTGCAGGATAACGGAGCAGGTCTACCAGGAAAGTGTGGTCAGTTCACCTTAGCAGTGATTCCCTATGTAAACGTGCCTATAGGGATGGACAGTGATTCCCTATGTAAACGTGCCTATAGGGATGGAGAGTGATTCCCTATGTAAACGTGCCTATAGGGATGGACAGTGATTCCCTATATAAATGTGCCTATAGGGATGGACAGTGATTCCCTATATAAATGTGCCTATAGGGATGGACAGTGATTCCCTATGTAAACGTGCCTATAGGGATGGACAGT
The DNA here is from genome assembly GCA_020368025.1 of Brachyhypopomus occidentalis. NCBI lineage: Eukaryota > Metazoa > Chordata > Actinopteri > Gymnotiformes > Hypopomidae > Brachyhypopomus > Brachyhypopomus occidentalis. Next base: position 815,256 of record JAGXOD010000037.1, read on the forward strand.
GATTCCCTATGTAAACGTGCCTATAGGGATGGACAGTGATTCCCTATATAAATGTGCCTATAGGGATGGACAGTGATTCCCTATGTAAACGTGCCTATAGGGATGGAGAGTGATTCCCTATGTAAACGTGCCTATAGGGATGGAGAGTGATTCCCTATGTAAACGTGCCTATAGGGATGGACAGTGATTCCCTATATAAATGTGCCTATAGGGATGGACAGTGATTCCCTATGTAAACGTGCCTATAGGGATGGACAGTGATTCCCTATGTAAACGTGCCTATAGGGATGGAGAGTGATTCCCTATAGGGATGGACAGTGATTCCCTATATAAATGTGCCTATAGGGATGGACAGTGATTCCCTATGTAAACGTGCCTATAGGGATGGACAGTGATTCCCTATGTAAACGCGTGCCTATAGGGATGGACAGTGATTCCCTATATAAATGTGCCTATAGGGATGGACAGTGATTCCCTATGTAAATGTGCCTATAGGGATGGACAGTGATTCCCTATGTAAACGTGCCTATAGGGATGGACAGTGATTCCCTATATAAATGTGCCTATAGGGATGGACAGTGATTCCCTATGTAAACGTGCCTATAGGGATGGACAGTGATTCCCTATGTAAACGTGCCTATAGGGATGGACAGTGATTCCCTATGTAAACGTGCCTATAGGGATGGACAGTGATTCCCTATATAAACGTGCCTATAGGGATGGACAGTGATTCCCTATGTAAACGTGCCTATAGGGATGGACAGTGATTCCTATGTAAACGTGCCTATAGGGATGGAGTGATTCCCTATGTAAACGTGCCTATAGGGATGGACAGTGATTCCCTATGTAAATGTGCCTATAGGGATGGACAGTGATTCCCTATGTAAACGTGCCTATAGGGATGGACAGTGATTCCTATGCGGAACGATTCCCTATGCCTGCCTATAGGGATGGACAGTGATTCCCTATGTAAACGTGCCTATAGGGATGGATGGACAGTGATTCCCTATAGGGATGGACAGTGATTCCCTAAATAGGGATGGACAGTGATTCCCTATATAAACGTGCCTATAGGGATGGACAGTGATTCCCTATATAAATGTGCCTATAGGGATGGACAGTGATTCCCTATGTAAACGTGCCTATAGGGATGGACAGTGATTCCCTATATAAATGTGCCTATAGGGATGGAGAGTGATTCCCTATATAAATGTGCCTATAGGGATGGACAGTGATTCCCTATGTAAACGTGCCTATAGGGATGGAGAGTGATTCCCTATGTAAACGTGCCTATAGGGATGGACAGTGATTCCCTATGTAAACGTGCCTATAGGGATGGACAGTGATTCCCTATGTAAACGTGCCTATAGGGATGGAGAGTGATTCCCTATGTAAACGTGCCTATAGGGATGGACAGTGATTCCCTATGTAAACGTGCCTATAGGGATGGAGAGTGATTCCCTATGTAAAACGTGCCTATAGGGATGGACAGTGATTCCCTATGTAAACGTGCCTATAGGGATGGACAGTGATTCCCTATGTAAACGTGCCTATAGGGATGGACAAGGATTCCCCAATGTAATAGCCACAAGTGTGAAATATGCTTGAACGTGTGTAACCTTAATGGAGAATTAATTGGAGCAACATGCCAGCCTTGTGGGACACTTAGTGGCGGTATGTTTGGAGACCCATTCTGAAGGGGGATTTATGGAGTGCCTGAAAGACTCGTGTCGAACCACTGGGACCCCACAGCACTTCAGAGTCCTCAGAGGTAGGTGCAGAGGGCCTTCCTCAAAAAGCCCCCCCCCCTCCCCGGGAACAGGCTGTCTCTAATGCCCCCCTGTGCACTTTAGACCCACAAAGAGCAAATTGCCAAAGCATTCCTGAGCAGATCTTAGCTGCTAACAAGGCTGTTGATTCTGAGCAGAAGTGCTTCTGCCAGAGAAGGGCGTGCTGAGGTCTGAGGTCCGCGGTCCTCTGAATGTCGCGGCTGAAGTATTTCAGCAGGCCTCCTTGCAGCAAGCGCATCTTTGCTCTCGGGTTTTTAATTCCCTTGATGAATTAATATGCATGAATTTGTTTTTTTTTTGAAGGTTGTTCTTTGGGAGTCAGCTGGGCCACTGAGCATGGCTGTTTTTACTTCTCTTTTTGTAATGTATTGTGAGTCAACCTCCATGTTGCGTGTTGAGTGGGTATGTGCAAAACCACTTACGTAATGACTCAGAATTACACCGCCCCACACAGCCAATGGCGTGTTCAATAATTCACTAAAGCAATGCAGGCAGAAAGACACGCCAGCCTTCATGTTTGGTTTGTGGAAGAACATGCAGGATTATTTTAGTTCTGTGTTGGTTCGGTATAATTTGTTGTCCCTGTGCAAAGTTTAGAGGATAACCCAATCTTAGTAGGTCCAGGTATTCCAGCACTGTTCGAGCTGTTCACGCCGTCCGAACCTTTAAATTGCTGTGGGTTGTTTGAACCAGCAGACTTGTCAGTTCGCAACAGAAGTCAGCAAATTCCTTGTTTTGATTTAAAAAACAAACAACCCTCCTGAAGATTCTCAGGTGTTGCCTCAACACACCCGTCTGCCTGTCTCTGCTTGGTCTGTCTGTCTGCCTGTCTCTGCTTGGTCTGTCTGTCTGCCTGTCTCTGCTTGGTCTGTCTGTCTGCCTGTGACTGTAAAGGCCGTAGAAACCAGGCACCTCTGACCTCAGGAAGTAATTCCAAGACCAGGGAGTGTCTCGTGGTCGGGAGGAACAGGACACCAGGACAGCAGGGCCTGCTCCCTGTTTCTGTCAGCCAGCCAATCGGATCACAGCCAGCCAGTCGCCACTGTAGTTTGTCAGCGCTAATAAATATATGAGGAGTTTATCCTGGTGAGTGTTCAGGTGTCCTGATGAACAGACTGGAACAGATTACCGTTAAACGGTTTCACACTAAACATTCACTTTCTCTTAAGATGAGTTTAACACTACGATGCTTTCAGCAGACATTCCCCAGAGTGTTTGACTTTTATGTTTTATAAGAACATTTTCTTTTGAGAAAGCTGCTGTTTCTAACATATGGTTGTCATTTTTGTTTTACTTTTTATACCAAGAAGAGAGTCCCCTCCCAAAAGACTGATCCAGGGTCTGTCTGAAGGCGGCTTTACTGTGTGATTGTGATCGTGCTGTCTCAGACAACAGTCACCAATCGTGAAGAAGCTTCATGAATGCGGTCATGAATTTAACCTTCTTAAGACTTTAGACGTGCAGTGTTGTATTCCATTGTGACCGATTCAGTGCCTCTATAACCAAACACAACAATAGCTACACTAATTGTTCAGCAGCTGTGTTCAGTAGTTCTGTTCTTACACGGTCAGACATTTTGCTCTAAAATGTAACAGTTTGACCACTGCTATGACGTGTCTAAAACCAACCAACAGGCAGCGTCCTGGGACTGCACACAACTCGCATGTCACAGCGGAGACCTTTATCCTGAACTATGTGGAAAGAAACAGCCGTTGAATCACAACTTTGAGAAGTTGCGTACGAATGACAAAAAGTGTCTTCGTTTTCTTGCATTCTGAACGTATCCCCAGAAAATCTGTCTCTTGTATCTCATAGTCATATACATATACTGTTCATCCAATAGTCTTGACGTTCACCACACCTAAGACTGGAAAGTCTGGAATCTGGCAGAATCTCATACAATGTAACAAACATGCAAGTTAGCTCTAATAAGACAGTGTGAAGCCAGCCAGATGTGAGTGGTTAATGTGAGCTGTGGTCTGTTGGCCTGTCTGTCTGCCTGTCTGTCTGCACAGCTCGGTCAAACGGCATCTTGCTCCAGATCTTGCTTGTTGCACTAGTGTAATCTCCATATCTACACTCCCTCAGTGCTGTACTAGTGCAATCTCCATATCTACACTCCCTCAGTGCTGTACTAGTGCAATCTCCATATCTACACTCCCTCAGTGCTGTACTAGTGTAATCTCCATATCTACACTCCCTCAGTGCTGTACTAGTGCAATCTCCATATCTACACTCCCTCAGTGCTGTACTAGTGTAATCTCCATATCTACACTCCCTCAGTGCTGTACTAGTGTAATCTCCATATCTACACTCCCTCAGTGCTGTACTAGTGTAATCTCCATATCTACACTCCCTCAGTGCTGTACTAGTGTAATCTCCATATCTACACTCCCTCAGTGCTGTACTAGTGTAATCTCCATATCTACACTCCCTCAGTGCTGTACTAGTGTAATCTCCATATCTACACTCCCTCAGTGCTGTACTAGTGTAATCTCCATATCTACACTCCCTCAGTGCTGTACTAGTGTAATCTCCATATCTACACTCCCTCAGTGCTGTACTAGTGTAATCTCCACAGTTGTGCATGTCCCGTCACATTACAGAGGCCTTCATTTCGTTCCTTTTCCTGCTGCAGGATACTGTTCTTTTGCCTCTCTCCTCCTCCTCCCTCTCTCCTCCTCCTCCCTCTCTCCTCCCCCTCTCTCCTCCTCCTCCCCCTCTCTCCTCCTCCTCCCTCTCTCCTCCCCCTCTCTTCTCCCCTCTCTCCTCCCCCTCTCTCCTCCTCCTCCCTCTCTCCTCCCCTCTCTCTCCTCCCCTCTCTCCTCCTCCTCTCTCTCTCCTCCCCTCTCTCTCCTCCTCCTCCTCTCTCTCCTCCTCCCTCTCTCCCCCCCCCCCTCTCTCTCTCTCCTCCCCCCTCTCTCCTCCTCCTCCCTCTCTCCTCCCCCCTCTCTCCTCCTCCTCTCTCCTCCTCCTCCCTCTCTCCCCCCTCTCTCCTCCTCCTCCCTCTCCTCCTCCTCCCTCTCTCCTCCCCCTCTCTCCTCCTCCTCCCTCTCTCCTCCCCCTCTCTCCTCCTCCTCTCTCTCTCCTCCCCCTCTCTCCTCTTCCTCCCTCTCGAACAACAAGCCATTCTTTACCTGTGTGTGTCTGAGCACCACATGAGTGTTGCAGGTCACTGCCAGCGCCTCCCTACGCTTGGAGAGCCTGAGGGTGTCTCTCTGCTTCAGCTGCCATTAGATCATGCTTAAAGAGCTCAAAGAGAAGCATTCAACCCTTACTGGGTCTCTCCCAGCATTGAGCTCCGTTTCAGCTCAAGTAAATCCCAAGAGATTCTTTCGTGAGACGTTTGGTAAAATAATTGCAGGCTATCTCTTTACACTTTGTGTCGGGGCGTAAACTGTCTTGTAGGTTGAGTTCTCACCCAACTGAGTCTCCCCCAGCCCATTTATCTAAAAACGAGTACAAAAAAATATTCATATATGATTGTTCCAAACTTTCCTTGCCAAGATGTGGTATTTATAATCCTTTCATTTCTTTTTCATCTTTTTTTCCCCCCACAGAGATATCATTGTATATTATATTATTTATTTATTTGTTTATTTTATAGTATTTTAACAAGACAACTTGCCAGCTTACAACGCAACACGCTAGCAGCGTGCAACACAATGTTCCTTAGTCCTGCCTAGTTTGGCCATTTTGAAAGTTGTTGGCTTCCATTTTGTTGCTGTGGGCTGGTGCGGCTGCCCTGTACTACCTGGGCGGCTGGAGTTCGTGTTTCCTACAGAATCTGGGTACGAGGGCTGTGAGTAAACACTGGAATACTCTAGCATTCACCCACTGTTCATACTTTGGCTTCATGTTATTTTAAGCCAACTGCTGTCAGAAATTTGTCAAGACACTGGTTGGTCCTCATAAAAAAATGCACAGGGGAAAATACTCACTAAGGCTGCAGGAATCTAATGCACTTCTGTACTTTGCAGTTAGTTGAAGACATCAGAAGTAAAGGTTTCATTTAAGGCTGTTGTCATTGGAAACGAACTGAGCGTTTGACAGGGGGAAGACGTGTAACTTGCTTCCTCCTCTGCCTGCCACGCTACAAAATGACGTGGCGTTATTGGAGCGGGGCTCCTCCAGTGGTTCTGGCATGGATGGACAGGCTCCGCCCCTTTGCTCTCCCTGCACCCCAGCTCCGCCCCCTCCCCTCCCCCAGGTCGAGTGTTGTATGCTAACAGATGAGGTGTAGGTGCACAGCCGGAGGTGTTGGGGGTTCTTCTCACCCCGGGGCAGCAGCAGCAGGCAGAACGTTCGCATTATACGACACGCAGTGCAAGCGTTGTATGCTTGGCTGGCTGCCTAATACTGGGTGGTGAAGCATGTGGTGAACACTTTCACATGCAGCCTGGTGTTTAATGAGGCAGTGAGTGGAACTTCTCCAGCAGTGAGAGGGAGCCCACGGCCCAATCACAGACCTGTCCGCTACGGAGCAGACTGCCCTGCTACAGCACCACCTGTGTCTTTGGGGCGGCTGCGCTACAGCACCACCTGTGTCTTTGGGGCGGCTGCGCTACAGCACCGCCTGTGTCTTTGGGGCGGCTGCGCTACAGCACCGCCTGTGTCTTTGGGGCGGCTGCGCTACAGCACCGCCTGTGTCTTTGGGGCGGCTGCGCTACAGCACCGCCTGTGTCTTTGGGGCGGCTGCGCTACAGCACCGCCTGTGTCTTTGGGGCGGCTGCGCTACAGCACCACCTGTGTCTTTGGGGCGGCTGTGGTACAGCACCACCTGTCTTTGGTGTAGACTGCTTCCGGTTCAGCATTTTTTTTTCATTGAAATACTAAACTTCTCTCAGTGGCCTGCCCTGTATAGTGAGTATTTGCGCATTCCAGTGTGGTATCTGGATCAAGGTTTAGGGTTAGTGTTGGTAATGTTAGGGTTGGTAAGGTTAGGGTTAAGGTTAGTGTTGGTAATGTTAGGGTTGGTAAGGTTAGGGTTAAGGTTAGTGTTGGTAATGTTAGGGTTGGTAAGGTTAGGGTTAAGGTTAGTGTTGGTAGGGTTAGGGTTAAGGTTTAAGGTTATTGGTAGGGTTGGTAGGTTTACGGATAGGAATAGGATTAGGGTTGGTAGGGTCTTTATTTCTATTGGGATGAGTTCTTCCATCTGACTTTGGTGCTTGGTTTAAGTTTGAGCTCAGTGTATTTATGAAGCAGGTGCTTTGCCTTGAGTGTAGCAGACCTGATGTGAGAAGACACAATGTCCCGTATTTCCCGTCTGCTTTAGAAGTCTGTCATCTCAGGGAAGCAAAGTAGACGTCTCCCTTTATGCTACTGACATGAAACAGAGTCACAGATTCCTGACTGGAGTGGAGGAGCATTACATTATTAGTTATTAGTTAAGTGCACTGATGATGGACCTTATTCAATCACTGGGGACATCTAATGCATCTTATGAAATAAACACCTTGCACAGGTTGTGCTGGTTTGGTGTTGTCAAGAATTCTCCTTCATGTAGTAAAGAACCTAATGGAGAAAATAGACCATCCCAAGAGTTTGTACTGGTGTCTTAGTGACGTCACGTGTGCTGTTGTGCTCACTGCACTCACTTTATTTATGTCTGTGCTTATGCACGTAATCTTCCTCACTGTGGTGTGGAATTAGCCTGAGGGTATCTTCACACCCAAGCCTATAGCTGTCAGCACTAGGGATAAATGACTTCCAAGTCACTGTGGATAAGAATCCCTGCAAAATGTTCTAAATGTTAATGCAGATGTCAGAACAACAGGAGAGCTGGGCCTGAGATTGGGCTTCACACGCCGTTTCCCAGGTGTGTCTGCTTGAGCGCTGACAGACTCGCGTGCTGTCTACAGTCATCGGGCACAAAAAGGACGTGCGACGAACTTCATCCTGCGGTTCTGCATCCAAATGTATCAAATAGGTCCTGATTTTCAAATATGAATAGATAGCAGCTGGATAGGACTCAAAACTATTTAATTCTAAAAAAAGAATCTAATTTACGAACACAGCAAAACCGACAACGTCCAACTTGTTCCGCGAGGTCACACTGTGATTTGTGGCTGGTTATTTTAAGAGGGAAGTGAAGTGTTCTCATCCCTGCTCGAAGCAGGGCCTGGCGGACAGTCTCCGTCCCTGTCGCTCACGTCCGCACGCTTCTAGCACCCAGAAGTCCCTGCTCTGGTCCACGTGGACGAGCTCTCCAACCTGGCCGTGATGCCCACGTCTTCGTTCTGCTCCGGCTGATCGCCGCATGTCCGGCCCTGTTCCTCCCTCGAATCACCTGCGATTAGTCTGCTATGAATTACTGAGCTAAGAGCCCTTACGCTCCATGGGACGCACGTGCACCTCTGTGGTCATGATCTTTGGAGAGGCAGAGAGACCAGGAGGTTGTGCTCACACTCAACCTAATCTAGTCTTGAATCTAGAATCTAGTCACTTGTCCGTTGTCCTGAAGAGTTGCAGGAATACCAATCGGTTTGTGTCCTTGCAGCTATAATAATAATAAAATAATATAATAATAATATTGAAACAACGCTCCTGAAGATGCCGATGGGCAATCTGGAGTTTCTTATTAACTGAAGACAATTGGGTCATTTTCAGTAATATGCTTTCTGAATTGCAGGGAGTTCGGCTTTAAAATGCAGCCATCATGATAACAAATTCTCATGACGAAGAATTTTCACAGTTTTGGCTTTTGAAGGTTTGACTTTTGACTTTGAAGGTTGTGTTCAGTCTGAGATATTTCTTGTGCTCTATCGCTGTGCTTTGCATTGCCCTGCAGTGGTGTACAGTTTGCTCTACTGGCTTTTCTGAAGCACTATTGCAGTATTGCTACAGTTCATCTCATTTAGCCTCATTAATGGGGAGAAAACCACACCAGGTCCAGCACAAGTCCAACACTCACTGCAATCCTGAGTGATTTTTAACAGATTATAAGTAGATATTTTTAGAGCTATATTTATAAACAATGTAGGGGGGGGGAATCTAGAAATAATACTGTCGGCAGTGTAAGGTATTTACCCAGCACTGTCTGCTCTGTGAGTGTTGGCCCCTCCCCCAGTGTGTGTCCGCAGACCACCTGTCTAGACTAATGTGGACTTCACCTGATGTTTTGGTTTGTTTGATGTACATCTGTGCTTCAGGGAGTGATTACTTTTTTTAAATGTAATTCTAAACGTGTCGGTATGTAAATATAACTATATCAATATGTCAAAATTTCCTATGAAACTTTCACTTCGCATGTAAAATATCGGTTCTGAGCCCCCACACAGCCCGCATCTATTCTGAGTGTGAAACCTGCTATTTCAGGCGCATGTGGGTTTCCCCACACGAAGCCCACGTGTCAGCTGCACACGGCGCACGACAGACCCCCTTATGGCTGCACGCCAGCCCCTGGCTTCACACTTCACTGCCGCTCGTCTCCCTCTTGGCCTGTGGGCACACGGACGAGCTTTTTACCGACGTCTCTGCCTGGCACGTGATGTACAAAGGAGTCCAGCTGTGTTGCTCTGCTCGGCACGTGTGTGGGACACCAGAGCATCCTCTGTTTTACATAGCGTGTGCGTTGCACGTCTGGTCATAACTGTGTTATGTATATACCAGCCGCTGGTGGAGATGGTGGCAGCTCTGCTGGTGTGTGGTAGCCGCTGGAGATGGTGGCAGCTCTGCTGGTGTGTGGTAGCCGCTGGAGATGGTGGCAGCTCTGCTGGTGTGTGGTAGCTGGAGATGGTGGCAGCTCTGCTGGTGTGTGGTAGCTGGAGATGGTGGCAGCTCTGCTGGTGTGTGGTACCCGGAGATGGTGGCAGCTCTGCTGGTGTGTGGTAGCTGGAGATGGTGGCAGCTCTGCTGGTGTGTGGTACCCGGAGATGGTGGCAGCTCTGCTGGTGTGTGGTAGCCGCTGGAGATGGTGGCAGCTCTGCTGGTGTGTGGTACCCGGAGATGGTGGCAGCTCTGCTGGTGTGTGGTAGCTGGAGATGGTGGCAGCTCTGCTGGTGTGTGGTACCCGGAGATGGTGGCAGCTCTGCTGGTGTGTGGTAGCTGCTGGTGTGTGGCTTGTCCATTCCCCATGGCTGTAGCCCCAAGTGTGTTGCGTTCGCCCGGCGCTCCTGCTGTCTGCTGAGCCCTTTTCAGAGCAGAGTGTGTACTGTGTCCTAGATAACGCAGGGCTGAGCCGCGCCGATGAATTCACAGGGGACGCTGAAAAGCAGCTGCATGACTCTGTGATGATGACTGTGACTCCATGGTGAGTCTGCCTGCCATTACACCAAAATTACAGTACGTAATGGACTGTGCAGTGCACTGCATAACGGCGTTCTGCAGGCACAGAGTTTAGTGTGTCCAACGTCTTTACCTCCTCACCAGGAAACCTGAAGATATTCTTTTATTTTTTTTAAGTAGTAATATTTTTCTGATAAGTTTTATTCCCAGTTTACTCTGGGATTTGCCATGACCCCCCCCCCCAGTAAAGGATATTTGTCATGTCTGTTCGTCTGCTGTATGTATATGGGCGCTCGAGTGAGAGTGAGTGAGTTAAACTCTGCTGAACGCTCTACACACGACACGCCGTTACCTTTGGAGCGCCGTCTCCGCTCTCTGCAGTTACGGTGCAGCGTAGGGGACGTCCTCATGTGGCTGTGGACAGCTGCACACTCAGCTATAGACGCCCGCACGCCACCCGCACACCACTCATGTAGAAAGAAGCTTCTCTTTTTACCTTGACTCTTCAAACCCTCAAGGACGGTTGGTAATTTGCTGCTTGTCTGGACAGCTCGCGTGCTGTGTTCTGTTGGCGATTGGTGGGGAAACTAGGGGCACCACCTCCTCCGCCCGCCGTCGGGCTGCAGAGAAATGAGCCGGGTTTTTGGACCGAGTTGCCTGGCGCATGCAGAGTGAACGATGTTGGGACAAGGGCCCGCAGCTCAGTCAGAAGTGATCACGCATGCCTGACTGACCTTTGGGCCGTGTGGAGGCTGTTCTGCTGAGAGCACCAAAGCTCTTAGTGTGTGTGTTCTGGAAGTGTGTGTGTGTGTGTGTGTGTGTGTGTGTGTGTGATGCTCCTCTTTGGCAGTAGTGTGTATTAGCAGCAGGCTGTCCACACAGTGTCTGTCAGTGTCCCAGAATCCACCCTCCTTTGCCAAGGATACGAGATTCCTCTCATGTGTCATGTTGGAATTCCTTAGCTAAACAACCTGAGTTGTGGAGTTGTTGATATTGAAGTTAGAGTCTCCGTCCAGTATGTTTTTGAGTTATAATAAATAACACTTTGAGTTCTAATAATTAACAACACTTTGAGTCTTTGCCCAGTTTCTATGTCTTTATTTATTTTTATTCCATCACATCCTTCCAAAGTCTCTGGAAAAATAAGTATTTCTTTTTATCGCTTTGCAACAGCGTGCACTCTCAATCGTGTCCAAATAAAAGCGGATTGCGGTTGGGTGGAGTTGCGGTTGGATGGAGTTGCGGTGGGGTGGAGTATATTCGTGTACCCTGTGTTCCTGCGGCAGGTCTTGCTAGACACCACGGTTTTCTGTGTTCGTGTACATGACTATTTACACGACTTCAACTGAATTCTGTCCACTGCGGCAAAAGCATTTAGTCACTCCAGTCCTCGTAGAATGACTAATGACTGACTAACCCGCCTGTTCAGGACAGGTCCTGTGTGTACGACAGTAACGCGAGACCGCTCCACCCATCACCTCATCCGTTACCATCAGCGAGTGTCAAACAGCCAGAGAAACGCACGGCCTAGCTAATTATTTTTTTAACTACATGATATTTCTTGTCTGCAGTTTCGCTGTGGACCGTTGTTTTTGACGTGGGCCGTCATTATTCATCGCTCTTTTAGTAAAAGATTCTTTTTTCCTGCTTTGTAGCGATCCAGGCTGGAGAAGCAGTGAGACACAGTGGTGAGCCCACACGTGCAGGTTTTTGCCGACTGTTGCTGGGATGTTGCCATGGCAAATGAGCTTTCTTCACTCAGCTCCTCAGTCCTCTGTGTTTGGGGCTGATGTAGCGATTTGTGCCGGTCTGTGCGGCCAACCGCACACAGGCTGCCTGCTCCACTCTCAGCTGGGTGGGGGCAGCACCTTCACAGAGGTAGCGGGCGCTGTGGGTGGTGCTACGGAGGTGTGGGGCAGTGGGAGGTTAATGGCTCCCTTTTATGGGGCTTATACTCGAGGCGGATGTGAGCGCCTTGTCATCTTCGGGGCTGTCGGATGCGGGCAGCCCCCTCAAACGTGACCGAGTTGCGCTGCTCGGCTCTCCAGACGCTTGCACACAAGTGCTGCAAATCTGGGGTTTTCATACGTCTTCTTTAAGCCAGCAGTGTTGACAGACATAAATCAACCGTCCACAAGGGAAGAGACAGACGGGGTTGGTCAGGGCAGGTGATCAACAGAGTTTGGACTCTCTAAATATCTGGGATATTTCTAGCCGGCTTGGTTCTGCGTTTCCCTGTGGACGTTCCTCTGATCTCTGCGCTGACATCTATCAGTTAGGAAGCAGGAAGCGCGCCGCGTCGTCTTCGCGGCGAGAGCGGAGCGGTGATTGTCAGAGGGCGGTCGGGGCTGGCAGGCCAGTGCACTGGCTCTGTCAGCCAGAGGCCTGAAGCTCTGTTCATTATAGCGCTCGCAACATGGAGCACAATCTGTCTCAGTCTCAGCATGGTGACAGTGATTGGCACCACCCGCGCAGGCCCGCTGTCCCGGCCTCCGACAGGCTGGATGTGAGCGCTGCCTTCCCCGCCACTCCAGGGGCCTGGATGCTGTTACTCTGCCCCGCGTGTCTCAGTCGTCAGGCGTGCTGGAGGACGCCATATGGCGTCGGCATGGAATGCAGCATTCCCACCTGATCCCGATCCGACTGGACTGCACTGGTGTTTCTTCTTGTGAGGGAGAGTGAGAGTGTAACAGACAGTGTGAGGGAGAGTGATGGGGCCACATGGTAGCTGAAATGCTCTTCAGAGCCCAGCCGGCTAGTGGTGCATGTCGGTCTGAGCTGTGACTCTAGAGTGTCTCTGCGTCCGCTGTGTTCGCGAGCCGTGTCTCTGGTCTAGAGCGTCTCTGCGTCCGCTGTGTTCGCGAGCCGTGTCTCTGGTCTAGAGCGTCTCTGCGTCCGCTGTGTTCGCGAGCCGTGTCTCTGGTCTAGAGCGTCTCTACGTCCGCTGTGTTCACGAGCCGTGTCTCTGGTCTAGAGCGTCTCTACGTCCGCTGTGTTCGCGAGCCGTGTCTCTGGTCTAGAGCGTCTCTGCGTCCGCTGTGTTCGCGAGCCGTGTCTCTGGTCTAGAGCGTCTCTGCGTCCGCTGTGTTCGCGAGCCGTGTCTCTGGTCTAGAGCGTCTCTGCGTCTGCTGTGTTCGCGAGCCGCGTCTCTGGTCTGGCGTGGGTGACGTGCTACGACTGCAGCCTGCCAGACCTCCCCTCCCACGGGACGCACCGCTGAAGCCGAGGCAGAAGAGGCCGACGTGCTGGAGGCGTGACTCAAACGCCTTATGATGGTTTTGAAAGGGAACCAAATAACTGAGACTTCTCAGCTTGACTCAGCACTTCTGTGGACGTGTGTGTCGTTTCCCTCCCGTGTCCTCTGCATTCTGGATTTTCTGCCACTGGTGTAAAATGAATTGCACATTAGAGGAGGCACAAGCAGAAAAGTTGGAAGGTCTCATTTCTCCTACTTATGAAAGCACACAGCCCTAACACAGACGTATCACACCCTAGTACAACACAGGACTGCAGCGTTGTGGGAGCCTTTTATTTTATTGACAGTTTTATGTTTTTTTCTGCAATTTCTATCCTGTGTAACTTGAATATATTTACGGGAACGTGTTGTGCCTGGGAATCAAACCCGTGACTTGTGTCTTTCTCTACCAGGTCTGGGTGGCTTGTATGTGGAGGTGAGGTTCCAATCGCATACATTAAAAACACCATAAGGATTCCTCTTGGGTTCCTTTCACATAGATAACCAGGTGTTCTAGGGAGCAGCTTTGAGCACACACTCTACACACTCTACACACTATACACACAATACTCTTTCTGCACTCTACACACACTCTACACTCTATACACTCTCTACACTCTACTCTACACATTCTCTACACTCTACACACTGCATTCTCTATACTACACTCTACTTTCTACACTCTATATACTACATTCTCTACACTCTACTATCTACTCTCTACACTCTGCACAATCTCCACTCTGATCAGAGAGTGTGATCAGAGAAACTGAACCATGTGCAGGTTGTAATGTGTTGGGTGTTTTCAATTCAATTCAATTCAATTCAATTTTATTTATATAGCGCTTTTTACAACACATGTTGTCACAAAGCAGCTTTACAAATTGCGTGGGTCCAGATCCCTAATGAGCAAGCCAAAGGCGACAGTGGCAAGGAAAAACTCCCTAAGATGGCAGGAATTTAGGAAGAAACCTTGGGAGGACCAAGACTCAAAAGGGAACCCATCCTCCATTGGGCGGCCCGCTAGCAATGTCCACATTCACAGGTCATGTATAGTCCAGATATATTCCAGGCCGAGTAGTCACAGTCCCTTCAGAGTCGATGAGCCTCAGGTGGGGGTTGGCATCAGCGCGTCCTCTTTGCGATAATGGCACATCCGACCACGGCATCGCCACATCCACTGGCAAGCCAGACCATCTCCTAGATGCTTGTATGGGGTGGGTAACAGGGGAAAGGCTCGTCTTTCCTTGTCCCGGTATTTCTCGGGCAGCCATTGGGAAGAAGAGGGGCAATTAGTTCTATATGGAATATGTTAGACAAAGTAAATGTAAACATTTCTTGAGTGTGGCAGCGACTCCGGCAATTAAATTATTACAGCCTAGCTAAAGGGCAGAACCAGAAGGTAACACAGACTTGGGAGCATCCTGAGACACTGGCATCCATCCACTACACCGTCGACAAACTTGAGTGACCGCGTGCAGTGATAGGATGACAGCACCAGCGCCCCAGTTTGCCATAAAAACCCTTTGCCCATGAACCCCTGGATCTGTTACCTTATCTAAAGGGGCACATTAATTACCAAATGCTAGATCAAACAAGTAAGTTTTCAACCTAGACTTAAAGATTGAGACTGTGCCAGAGTCCCGGACACATTCTGGAAGACTATTCCATAGCATAAGAGGCCAGCACCTTTGGGATCGTAGTGGTCGCGGGGGTTCATAATAAGAGATAAGCTCTTGGAGGTAGTCAGGAGCAAGTCCATGCAGTGCTTTATAAGTCAATAGAATAATTTTAAAATCAATACGGAATTTTACTGGGAGCCAGTGCAGGGCCGATAAGACTGGGCTGATATGTTCAAATTTCCTAGTTCTAGTTAGAACTCTGGCTGCGGCATTTTGAACTACTTGAAGTTTATTTATATTCCTATTTGAGCATCCTGACAGTAACGAGTTACAATAATCTAATCTGGAGCTAACAAAGGCGTGTACTAGTTTTTCTGCATCATGCTGGGATAATGCATTTCTTAACTTGGCAATGTTACGGAGATGTAGAAAAGCTATCCTGGTAGTATTATCTATGTATTTATCAAATGATAGGTCAGAGTCGAATAAGACGCCGAGATTTTTGGCTACCGAGCCAGGAGTAATGGGGTAATCTGCAAGATTTAACATTAGATCTGGTATTTTCTGTCTTGTGGCCTTTGGGCCCAGAAGGAGAACCTCCGTTTTGTCACCATTAAGGTGGAGGAAGTTTAGCGACATCCAACATTTAATATCACTTACGCAGGCCTCGATTTTTTCCTAATCTGGATTTGTCATCAGTTTTGGCTGATATATAAAGTTGGGTGTCATCTGCATAGCAGTGAAAGTTGACACCATGTTTATTTATAACTATTCCTAATGGTAACATATATAATGTAAATAATAGTGGTCCTAGGATGGAGCCTTGCGGGACTCCATATTTCACTTCTGAGTGTTTGGAGGGAATATTATCGAGCTCTACAAACTGATAGCGATTGGTTAAGTAAGAATTAAACCATGACAGGGCTGTACCGAGATTCCAACCCAGTTTTCTAACCTTTCTAGCAGGATCTTGTGATCTATTGTGTCGAAGGCTGCACTAAGATCAAGAAGCACTAATAGAGATACATAACCTTGATCAGAGGCAAGAAGGAGATCATTTGTTACTTTAACTAGTGCTGTTTCAGTGCTGTGGTGGGGCCTAAATCCAGATTGGAATTTTTCAAATATGTGGTTCCTGTGCAGATATAAGCATAACTGTTTGGCCACAGCCTTTTCTATGATCTTAGATATAAATGATAGGTTCGAGATGGGTCTGTAGCTAGATAGTACATTAGGATCAAGATTTGGTTTCTTGATCAGGGGTTTAATGACTGCTAGTTTACAGGATCTGGGCATGTGACCCATTGTGATGGATGAGTTAACTATATTTAAAAGAGGTTCGATTACAACTGGTAAAACCTCTTTGAGTAATTTAGAGGGAATCGAGTCTAATGTGCAAGTAGTAGAATTTAACGATGAAATTATTTTCTCCAATTCTAGTTGTGGGAGTGGATGAAAAGCTTCAAGCTTTTCTTCTAATGCTAGATTTTGTTCAATATCAGCCAATCCAGATGACAAACCAGATGAATTACCTATAGAAGGATTTATATTTAGTCTAATATTCTCTATTTTATTATCAAAGAAATCCATAAATACATTACTAGTTAGGTTCCCTGGAATCTGATGTTCAGCGCTGGTTTGATTTTTTTGTAAGTTTAGAAATAGTACTAAAAAGAAATCTAGGATTATTTTTATTTTTTTCGATCAGTGAGGCTAGGTATGTTGACCGTGCTTTAGTAAGTGCCCCTTTGTATTCAATAAGGCTATCCTTCCAGGCACAGTGGAATACTTCCAGCTTAGTAGAGCGCCAGTTTCGCTCTAATTTACGTGCTATTTGTTTTAAATTACGAGTTTGGTCGGTGTACCAGGTGTTTTCTGCTGATGTGCAAAGGAAACCAGCAACTCAACGGCAGGAAGACCTTAGTGCACATGTGTGTTTCTCTTCAATGGAGCCTCTTTTCACACTTTGCTCACTCTCGAAATCTCAGACGAGCCCAGAAATGTCTCCCCGCGTCTCCTCGCATGGACCCGTGGCGACGGACGAGTGCCTCGTGCCACGCCCGATTCGCCCCCTGACCGTGTCTTCGTCAGACTCGTATGCGTTGAGGACACAGGACGCAGACGACGGCCCTCCAGCTCCCCCAGCTGCCATGACAAAATGGGACACACTGAAGACTCAAGACTGAAGACTGCATGCACGAGCTGCCTGTTCAGCTACCACGCTGGCTTCCTGCCTGGTGACAGAATTCTGGCTCTGACAAGGTCCTTTCAGTGTGTCCCCGCTGGAGCATGCTAATACACAAGAACGTGTCTCCTAACCCTGCTAATAATGAGGTTCATGCAGTCGTGTGCTGAGCCCGGGGGTTACGTTTCTGCCTTAGCAATATTATGCTGTCAAGGGTTATTGTTTGAGTCAATATATTTCACATTTTGGGAGTTATTGTTGATGGTGAGACAGGAATTCAAATTAAAAAAACATGTTCTGCATAGTTGCATTTTTCATTACGGTTGACTGGGGACTGTGTGTGTGTGTGTGTGTGTGTGTGTGTGTGTGTGTCCTGAGCTGGGGACAGGATGGGCAGTGTGAAGCTTGATGGATCACCCTGTCAGTCACTGCAGCAATAATGACACAGTACTGTTCACAGAGCGTCCCTGAATACTCGAGGGGTGTGTGTGTGTGTGTCCTGAGCCCTGAGCGTCCCTGCCTTTCGTCTCTGTGTAGGTAGCCTTTTGAATCCCTCTTACCTTCCTCGGTGTGAGTGACAGGTGTCTCCCAGACACTTGTGTTTAATGAGCAGAGCTGAAACGTGACCAGCGCTGTGAAATCCAGAGCCCAAGTCCTTTTGCACCACCATTTATTTTTGATCTGGTCTTTCCTCTGAGATGCTCCATGGTGTGACTTTTAGACCACCGGGGTGAAATGACTTTCTGGATGTAGAATTGCCCCGTAGTGACCCCTTTCTGCCCCGTGCCGTGGGGGATGGGACGCCAGCCTCACCTGTGGCCTGGGGTCATGCCCACACTCCGCTGCTCATGCTCCACACTGCTCATGCTCCACACGGATCGCTACAGCTCGTCATGCTGCATCACTGCAGACGCCCACCGAGTGCCCTGCATCACTGCAGACGCCCACCGAGTGCCCTGCATCACTGCAGACGCCCACCGAGTGCCCTGCATCACTGCAGACGCCCACCGAGTGCCCTGCATCACTGCAGACGCCCACCGAGTGCCCTGCATCACTGCAGACGCCCACCGAGTGCCCTGCATCACTGCAGACGCCCACCGAGTGCCCTGCATCACTGCAGACGCCCACCGAGTGCCCTGCATCACTGCAGACGCCCACCGAGTGCCCTGCATCACTGCAGACGCCCACCGAGTGCCCTGCATCACTGCAGACGCCCACCGAGTGCCCTGCATCACTGCAGACGCCCACCGAGTGCCCTGCATCACTGCAGACGCCCACCGAGTGCCCTGCATCACTGCAGACGCCCACCGAGTGCCCTGCATCACTGCAGACGCCCACCGAGTGCCCTGCATCACTGCAGACGCCCACCGAGTGCCCTGCAACACTGCAGACGCCCACCGAGTGCCCTGCAACACTGCAGACGCCCACCGAGTGCCCTGCAACACTGCAGACGCCCACCGAGTGTGCCCTGCATCACTGCACACGCCCACCGAGTGCCCTGCATCACTGCAGACGCCCACCGAGTGCCCTGCATCACTGCAGACGCCCACCGAGTGCCCTGCAACACTGCAGACGCCCACCGAGTGCCCTGCAACACTGCAGACGCCCACCGAGTGCCCTGCAACACTGCAGACGCCCACCGAGTGCCCTGCAACACTGCAGACGCCCACCGAGTGCCCTGCATCACTGCAGACGCCCACCGAGTGCCCTGCATCACTGCAGATCTGTAGCCTCGGCCACAGCAGGGGGAAGGATATATTTTGTTGGCAAAAAGTGATTTTAAAAATGTCTTGTTTAGTGACCAACATTTTAGTTTTTATCGAGTGGTGATTAGACCCACCCCACCCCACCGGTGCGACAGCGGCAGGCACAGCTCCGTGACCGACACCCCCTCACTCATCCTGCCAGAGCCCCACACGCCAGGCGACAACTGATCCCTCCCCCTCATTACAATGTGCAGCCATGTTCCCTGAGAAGGGAATGCAGATGTGGAATGCAGCAATTTTTTTCTGTTTCTTGTCCTTGGAAGACCCGGTGCTGTACGCTGTGTAAACGCACAAGTTAGATGGAGCTAGACGGAGCTGCTCTTGCAGCTGAGCTAGACGGAGCTGCTCTTGCAGCTGAGCTAGACGGAGCTGCTCTTGCAGCTGAGCTAGACGGAGCTGCTCTTGCAGCTGAGCTAGACGGAGCTGCTCTTGCAGCTGAGCTAGACGGAGCCGCTCTTGCAGCTGAGCTAGACGGAGCCGCTCTTGCAGCTGAGCTAGACGGAGCCGCTCTTGCAGCTGAGCTAGACGGAGCTGCTCTTGCAGCTGAGCTAGACGGAGCTGCTCTTGCAGCTGAGCTAGACGGAGCCGCTCTTGCAGCTGAGCTAGACGGAGCCGCTCTTACAGCCGAGCTAGACGGAGCCGCTCTTGCAGCTGAGCTAGACGGAGCTGCTCTTACAGCCGAAGCTAGACGGAGCCGCTCTTACAGCCGAAGCTAGACGGAGCCGCCTACAGCCGAGCTAGACGGAGCCGCTCTTACAGCCGAGCCAGACGGAGCCGCTCTTACAGCCGAAGCCAGACGGAGCCGCTCTTGCAGCCGAAGCTAGACGGAGCCGCTTCTTGCAGCCGAAGCCAGACGGAGCCGCTCTTGCAGCCGAGCCGGAGACGCTCTTGCAGCCGAGCTAGACGGCTCTTGCAGCCGAAGCTAGACGGAGCCGCTCTTGCAGCCGAGCTAGACGGAGCCGCTTCTTGCAGCCGAAGCCAGACGGAGCTCTTGCAGCCGAGCCAGACGGAGCCGCTCTTGCAGCTGAGCCAGACGGAGCCGCTCTTGCAGCTGAGCTAGACGGAGCTGCTCTTGCAGCTGAGCTAGACGGAGCCGCTCTTGCAGCTGAGCTAGACGGAGCTGCTCTTGCAGCCGAGAAGCCAGACGGAGCCGCTCTTGCAGCCGAAGCCAGACGGAGCCGCTCTTGCAGCCGAGCCAGACGGAGCCGCTCTTGCAGCCGAGCCAGACGGAGCCGCTCTTGCAGCCGAAGCCAGACGGAGCTGCTCTTGCAGCTGAGCTAGACGGAGCCGCTCTTGCAGCTGAGCTAGACGGAGCCGCTCTTGCAGCTGAGCCAGACGGAGCCGCTCTTGCAGCTGAGCCAGACGGAGCCGCTCTTGCAGCTGAGCTAGACGGAGCCGCTCTTGCAGCTGAGCTAGACGGAGCCGCTCTTGCAGCTGAGCTAGACGGAGCCGCTCTTGCAGCTGAGCTAGACGGAGCTGCTCTTGCAGCTGAGCTAGACGGAGCCGCTCTTGCAGCTGAGCTAGACGGAGCCGCTCTTGCAGATGATGAGATGGTGTTTGGGGCTGTCGGGTCCTGTGATGTCAGGACCTTTGCATCTAGTTTTCCAAAGTTATGTAATGATACTGCACACACCCCCTCCCCCCTCCTTACACACACACACACACACACACACACACACACACGGGATAGCCTTCACTACCCCTAACCCCCACACACATCAGAGGGTAATGTGCCTGGGTCACTGTGGGCGCTAACCACTGCATCCTGGGGTCACTCAGGTCTCTCAGTAAGATGCACTTACTCAGCCTTCACTGTCTCTGGCCCTGGTCGAAGCTGGACTGACTGTTCACTTGCTGCCTAATATATCCCACCTGCTGACAGGTGTCACTGTAACAAGATTCCTAATGACCACATCTACCCATATCTACCTCCAGTGCCATGTCAGTTACTTAACATGAGTGTGTTCTGCACTTACCTATCAGTCTAACGTCAGTCACATCTCAGTGGATACCCCACTGCTGAAATGTGCGTTATCAAAGAAGAAAGAGACTTTGTGATTGTTAGTTATAGTCAGAGCTGACAGTAAATCTCAAACAAAGTACAAATATTTTGCCATACTACACAGTATATTAATAGCTGTTTATATTAGCTGCTCAGGGCTCTGCTGATTGGCTGCGGCAGGACACAGATGAGCACTCTGTCTCCTTCTGAGACGACCAGCCATCGTGTTGCTGAACACGTGTTCAGTGCAGTAAATGGTGGTCTGGCAGGACGAAACAAGACATCTAAGCAAGTCTGGTCCTGTTTGTTTGTATAGTGGTTACTGGACTGTGGTGATACATTTGATTGAGCGTGAGCACTGCGCTCTCATCCATGCTGAGCGTCTCTGACTGTGCTGGAACTCAAACATGAACCTCAGCTACATCTGGTGACTTCACCTACATCAGCTACATCTGGTGACTTCAACTACATCAGCTACATCTGGTGACTTCAACTACATCAGCTACATCTGGTGACTTCACCTACATCAGCTACATCTGGTGACTTCAGCTACATCTGGTGACTTCTGCTACATCTGGTGACTTCAGCTACATCTGGTGACTTCACCTACATCAGCTACGTCTGGTGACTTCACCTACATCAGCTACGTCTGGTGACTTCACCTACCTCAGCTACATCTGGTGACTTCACCTACATCAGCTACATCTGGTGACTTCAACTACATCAAAGATGAGTTTTGAAAAAGGTGAAACTGGCAAATCATAGATCAGACATCTATAGGGTGGTATCTACAGGGAACATGGTTCAAAACCCACTAATGCGAAGAACTGATGGGGAAAGACGTTTCCTGAGACTGGACCAAAGAACGGAGAAGAAGCAGATCTCTCTGAACTGTACTCAGCCAGTTGTGGCCAGAAGGATGAGGGAGGCACCCCTGTTTGTCCCAGCATTGACGTTCCTCTGGTGGGTTCATGATGGGTCTGTGTGTCCCAGCATTGACGTTTCTCTGGTGGGTTCATGATGGGTCTGTGTGTCCCAGCATTGACGTTCCTCTGGTGGGTTCATGATGGGTCTGTGTGTCCCAGCATTGACGTTTCTCTGGTGGGTTCATGATGGGTCTGTGTGTCCCAGCATTGACGTTTCTGTGGTGGGTTCATGATGGGTCTGTGTGTTTGTAGAGGGAGATGAAGGAGCAGCTCACGGCCCTGCAGGACAGTGAGAGGGGCCACACAGAGGCCCTGCAGCTGCTGCAGAGACAGCTCACCGAGACCAAGGTACACACACACACATGCCATACACAAACACACACACACCTAGTGATCCCCACAGCTTGCTTTAGAGTTTTCCTGACATCCTCTTGTAGTTCATAAAAATCTATATAACACCTATTGAGGGTTCAGATGGACTAACCATATTTATGTAAGGGTTACGGTTAAGGCAGCCTGCATGTAAAAACCCTTTGAAAATGCTCATTCAGTGGGTCCCATCCTGGAGTAAGTCTGATTAGGAATTCCTGTGCCGTGTTAATGTTGAATCGACATCTACTTTTCACTTTTAATTGACTTCTTTAAGCCAGGCCTGGAACCGTGTGGGAGCTGAGATGGAGAGCTTCAAGCAACAGCTGACAAATCACCACTCATTACCTATTCACAGCAGGTCTCTCCAGCCCTGGCTGTCTAGAAGTCTCTCTCTCTCTCTCTCTGCCTGTCTCTCTCTCTCTGTCTCACCTGCTCACTCACTCAGTAGAGTTCCAGGAAACAGATTGTGTTATCAAGTAGCTGTTTAGTGTAAACACCTTGTTTTAATCAGCAGGGTGATTTCTCCAGGGACGGTTTCCTCCAGCACAGCGGCTGTGCCACACAACGCTGGCCTGTCCTGTGTGTTCTTCTCTTGTGAGCTTCAGCTCATTAAACATCTGCAACGTCTGCTCTCTCGCTCATCCTTATCCACATCATACAGCTATACGCACTGTATGGCACCAGAGTAGGGATGTAGCACCACCCTAAGAGTAGGGATGTAGCACCACCCTAAGAGTAAGCCTACAGAACAACCCGTGAGAATTGGACTTTGAGCACGCCAGAGCCGACTCCTGCTCTCCTCCTGTGATGTCGAGTCTCCGTAGGGAGGTGGCCTTGATTAGCAGGTGCTGTGGAGAATGGCCTGCTGGAAGCATCCTCCGTGGGCCAGGGTCGCTTTAAATAGCCGCTCTCCAGCGGTGGCAGTCCTTAGGGAGTCTGGCATCTCCGCAGCGCATCTCCGTCCTGCTCATCCATCAGGGCCTCAGCAGGTGGGGCAGCCCTGACCCTCTGGAACAGCCTCCACTGTGGGAGATAAATGCTCTTAATAGGATTTCAGCTTCCTGGTGGCCAAGAAGAACTGTCTCTTTGAAGAGGAGGAGGAGCAGACATTGGGTTTTCACAAGGCTGCTGAACTAAGAGCACATGTAGGGCTCGGGTTACCACATATTTCATTCTCGATTAACTGTGGGTAACATGGCAGTGGTAAACGGTCCAGTGTGAGTGCGTAAGGAAACTCGCCTTTTCTGCTTCGGTTTCACTCACTTTAATTGGAACTTGGAACTTGGAAAATGTCAGATGCACATGTGCTACTACCACTCAATACAAACTGTATAGGCTACCTAACACATGTTAGTAGGACTGTGATACTGTGTGTTAATGCTCTCCACCTCACACATCAGTGTTTGGGGTTGTGTAATAGGCGTTTGGTGCATGTCTCCTGCAGTGTTTTGTGTGCTTTGAGTTGGTAGTGTCCATTTTTGCCATAGTTGTGGCACAGAGGTAACTGGCCTCTGAGACAGGAAGCCTGACTGGGTAGATGTGTGTCTGCACCCTGAGAGGCGGCTGCACCGTGGGTGGTGTCTGTGCGCTGGAGAGTGGCTGCTACATGGTCCATGATGCTCTGGGGCATGTTCCGCCCTCTTGTTGTTCATCCTTGTGATGTGCTCGATGCTCTAATGGACATGATTCATTTTCTCGGCCCCCCGCACATCTGTCCTTCACACCCTCGTTCCCACAGCTCGGTGGCGTATCTCCTGTGCAGCATTGTGGCTCTTTAGTATTCAGCACTTTTCCGCCTGTCTGAATGTCCAGGCTGTCCTCTTCTGACCCCGTGGAGGACGAGGCAGAGTCCCCAATCAGCAGCTCCACCTTCCGGGTTTATCTGTGCTATCCTTTAGCCTGGTTTATCTGTGCTTTCCTTTAGCCTGGTTTATCTGTGATATTTTTTGGCCTGGCTTATCTGAGCTATCCTTTAGCCTGGTTTGTCATGGCTATCTTTCGGCCTGTTTATCTGTGCTATCTTTCGGCCTGGTTAATCAGTGCTATCTTTTGGCCTGGTTTATCTGTGCAATTCTTAGTCCTGGTTTATCCGTGCTATCTCTTGGCCTGGCTTATCTGTGCTATCCTTCTGCCAGACCCATTTGCCTGATAGCCCAGTTCGCATTTAGAACTATTCACAGTGTACCCAGGGGAGACTAGGATGATTGGTCGAGTATGATATCATTTTGGTGCCTTTGTTATGTATATGGAGAAGAGATGATGATGATGAAGGCATAAAAATATTCTATAGACTACAGCTACCCGTTTCATATAAAAGTTGCTTGGTGATCTAACTCATTTAATGGTGTCTGTCTCTGGCATGTCTCCAATTCAGAACTAAGCAAGAACTAATTTATTCATTATCTTGTATAAGATCATTTTTCTATCTTACATCATTGAGCAGTGATCTAATACATTTGGCACATGAATGGTTCACTATGACCCAAGTGATACTATCAATTACTAATCACACTCCTGTTCCTGCTCCTGTAATGGTGGTGCGACGTTCCGTCATGTAACCCGCTCACGTAACGGTGCTCCACAGTCTTCGGCAAAGAGTCTGCGCGCCACCATCGGCGAGGCCTTCGAGCGGCTGCACCGCTTCCTGCGCGAGCGGCAGAAGAGCATGCTGGAGGAGCTGGAGGCGGACACGGCCCGCGCGCTCTCCGACATCGAGCACAAGATCCAGCGCTACAGCCAACAGCTGCGAGACGTGAAGGAGGGCATCCAGATCCTGCAGGAGAAGCTGGGCGAGACCGGACGCCACGAGTTCCTGGAGGGCGTGGCCCTCACGTCCGAGAGGTGGGCGGCAGGGAGGGGCCAGGCGAGGTGGGCGGGGCCACAGGACCAGGGCTGTGGGAGATTTGAGATTTGGTGACTGTTTGGTCTGTAACGTCTTGTCTCCTTCTCTTGTAAACGCTGATCAGAGAACATCTGATTCGTGGAGGGTTTTGCTGGTGGAAGCTACCAAGGCAAGTCAGGATGTTTGAAATTAAAATGTACAATCCAGTGTTGTCATAGCAATGCACGCACTGATGATGAGGAAGAGAAGAGCAGGATGAAGGATTTGAACTCTTAACCAGGATTAGGTTGGGGCTCCATAGGCTGTCCAAGGGTTAATGAAGGGTAAATATTTGTTCAGCTAAAGCTATTAAGCTTCACCGACAGAAGGGCTAACAGCTGTGGGGTTGTTCTCACAGCTGGAGAGGAAGGGAGCGCCTCATGCTCTAGTGAACACAGTAATGTAGGTGTTGATGTTCTGACAGTCACCTGCACCAGCACGTATGCTAACACCGCTAACCCACGTCTGTGTGTGAACTTGAGCTCTTTGACTTTGCAGGGAGGCACAGCTCTCTAAGACATGCCTGTTTAGCAGTGGAGATTTTTTTTTTTCTCCTATTGCACTATGAGTACAGGAAGTGTTTGTAGTTAACTTGACAGAAAAAATATATTTTCTTGTGTCTCTGCAGAATTAAAGGAAAAATACACGAAACCACCCTAACCTATGAAGATTTCCCAACATCCAAATACATGGGACCCCTGCAGTACACAATCTGGAAGTCTTTGTTCCAGGATATCTCTCCAGGTAACTCCACAGACACATGCTGTGTGCTGCACAGCCTCAGGAGGGCCGATGGCGGTGAGACACAGCTCTCGCCACATCTGCACTACAGACATCTCATGGCCTCCTGTGCTGCTCTCAGACTGCAGGAGCACTGACGCTGCGCACAGGTCTGCATTAATCGTTTTTAAATGTCGCAGTGTTTCATCAGCATAGTGATATTTCAGCTTTATCACACTATGCAAATGCAGGAGGTTTGGGAATTGTTACAGTATGCAAATGCAGGAGGTGTGGGGATTGTTACAGTATGCAAATACGGAGGTGTGGGAATACTTAGAAAGCCCTCTGCCCGTTCTGGAATTCTTAGGGGTTCCTAAGACGGAAAACTGTGTCCTCAGATACACTTATAAACGATAGGAGACACGTGGATCCTGATTGGCCAGGGAATCTGGTCAATTTGAAAAAAAAAAGGCCGGAAATTATTTTATCACCTAAATTATTATGTCACCTAAATATGAAAACTGGGATGCAAACCACGGTCTCCTGACCCAGTTCCAGCAAAGTTTCTGTAGCCTGTATTTTGTTATTCCTCCCTTGTTAGCATCAATAGCTGTACTAGCTTTTTGGTTTAGTGGAGTAGAGTTTCGAGAACCTTCCGTGGCTGCAGTGCTGGTTTGACTCTCCGTGCCCACTGGCATCCACCACGCTCCCACCAACATGTGTTTCTGCATGTTCTATAGTCTGATGCAGGATTATGCGCTCGCATTCATACGTCATGCTTCAGGACGCTCATTCAGCCCGTCATGTGCAGTCGGCATAGATCGGTGCAAGGAATAAAACCCGCGGCATGGGAGTGTGTGACTGGCAGGCAGAATCTCACACTCTCCAATCGGCTCGTTCGTTTCAGCATCGTCTGTGGTAGCTGAAATAAGCCAGGGCCTCCCCCACCGCCCCTGACTACATGCCAAATGGAACAATGGGGTTTAGCTCTGTCTCTGCAGACCTCAGTAATGACAGTCCCTCCCTCCCACACTGGGATGGGTTTTTAAGGTTATTAACTCACAGGCTCTCTGTCTCCCTCTCTCTTTCTGTCTCTTCCTCTCTCTCTCCTTCCCCTTTTCTCTCTCTCTCTCTCTCTCCCTTCCTCCATCTCTCTCTCTCTGCGGCTGCTTCTGTGCATGGCTATGTGGCTCTGAATGCTGTAGCTTCCTTTCCCTGTATTTTGGGGAGAAATGGAACAGGGAGAGAGAGACTCCAATATTTATGGGCTACCTGGTGGCACAAACTGCCAATGACATGTAGTGGAAGCGACAGCGCGCTGCTCTGCTGGCTCCAGGCTCTCAGCTTGTGGCAGTGGTTATAAATAGTGAGGATGGAAATGTTTTGCAAATTTTTCCCTTCCCATGTGCCTCTGGCAGGCATGACTTCCTGTGGTGGTCCAGGAAAGCAAGCCACTGTTGTTTTGCTCCAAATACTCCCTGAGTGTCAGCACAGGGCAAAGAAGTGGACAGAGAGGGCGTATGAAGTGGACAGAGAGAGGGTAAAGTATTGGACAAAGAGAGCGTAAAGTATTGGACAGAGAGCGTAAAGTAGTGGACAGAGTCAGGTTGAAGTGGGGGCCAATTTGAGGGTGAAGTAGGGGACTAAGTCAGGCGGGTGTAGGGGACTAAGTCAGGCGGGTGTAGGGGACTAAGTCAGGCGGATGCAGGGGACTGATTGTCCTTAAGTCTGTGCATATGAAATGGCATGAAGACCCTCCCTAGCTACATTTTCCTCAAGTTCCCACATCAACAACGTTGTTTCCCTGAAGTATCCAGGTTGTCATTACCCATGGCAGAGGAATTCACCTAATACGGGTATTAACCAGGCATTCCTGAAATATCTTGTATGAAGCTCATGCTGTTTGGACTGGAGAGTGGTGTAGACCCCCCCACCCCCCTCGCCAGGTGCCCAGTGGCTGATGGATGAGGGGTTTGTTTATCATTCCTCTGTCAGCACCAGGCTGCCCAGCTCGGCGTGGCCCTGACACTGGGGGGGGGAGCGCGCTGCTGAGTGTGCTGCTGCTGTGTGCTGCCACATTAAAGGCCGTCTGAATACAAATGCATGAGAAGCATCCACCAGGCTGAGGACCGGCCCTGGCAGGACTGAACTCGCACCTTACGGCCCTGGGAGGGTTAGTCTGCCCCACCCCTGCCTAAGCTCCCCACCCCTGCCTAAGCTCCCCACCCCTGCCTAAGCTCCCCACCCCTGCCTAAGCTCCCCACCCCTGCCTAAGCTCCCCACCCCTGCCTAAGCTCCCCACCCCTGCCTAAGCTCCTCACCCCTGCCTAAGATCCCCACCCCTGCCTAAGATCCCCACCCCTGCCTAAGATCCCCACCCCTGCCTAAGATCCCCACCCCTGCCTAAGCTCCTCACCCCTGCCTAAGATCCCCACCCCTGCCTAAGATCCCCACCCCTGCCTAAGATCCCCACCCCTGCCTAAGCTCCCCACCCCTGCCTAAGCTCCCCCACCCCTGCCTAAGCTCCTCACCCCTGCCTAAGATCCCCACCCCTGCCTAAGCTCCCCACCCCTGCCTAAGCTCCCCCCACCCCTGCCTAAGCTCCCCACCCCTGCCTAAGCTCCCCACCCCTGCCTAAGCTCCCCACCCCTGCCTAAAGATCCCCACCCCTGCCTAAGATCCCCACCCCTGCCTAAGCTCCTCACCCCTGCCTAAGCTCCTCACCCCTGCCTAAGCTCCTCACCCCTGCCTAAGCTCCCCACCCCTGCCTAAGCTCCCCACCCCTGCCTAAGATCCAGCCCAAGGTCGAGATTTTTTAAAATTCTTTAGCCACCACATCACCGGTGAGCGTCGTTCTAATGACGCTGGCATACAAAGTAGCACGTTCCCTCCTGGCTCTGTGTTTGAAGGGGGCCAAAGATGGAATGAGAGGGAGTGTGTGTCTGTCTGCAAGTGATTATCGCTGTGCCTGGGTCTCCAGAGCCGCATGCAGAGGTGTACACCATCAGCTGCCTTGTCTGGGCTTGGCAGCGTGGGCTGGGGAGCTGTGTCAGCACTTTTGATTGGCAGCAAGGAGCTCCAACCCCCGTCCGTCCGTGGGTGAAGGTCCCCAACGGGACTCCAGAGAGCTGCCTAACACTAACCCCCAACACTAACCCCTAACTGTCTGTCTGCGGGTGAAGCCGAAGTAAAGGTGCCCGGCGGTACCGCAGAGAGCTGCTTCTGCCTGGAATCATTTAGCAGACCGATTCATGCTGACACGCTGGTAATGGTATGTAGATGAGCAGCAGGAGCTCCAGGTGTCGATGCTAATGGTGCTTCTGCCTCCGCTGTGCCCCGCAGTCCCTGCCGCCCTGACGCTGGACCCCATGACCGCCCACCAGCGGCTGATACTGTCCGACGACTGCACCATCGTCGCCTACGGCAACCTGCACCCGCAGCCGCTGCAGGAGTCCCCGCGGCGCTTCGACGTGGAGGTGTCGGTGCTGGGGGCAGAGGGCTTCTGCTCGGGCGTGCACTACTGGGAGGTGATGGTGTCGGAGAAGACGCAGTGGATGATGGGCGTGGCCAACGAGACGGTGAGCCGCAAGGGCAGCATCCAGATCCAGCCCAGCCGCGGTTTCTACTGCATCGTCATGCACGACGGGAACCAGTACAGCGCCTGCACCGAGCCCTGGACGCGCCTCAACGTGCGCACCAAGCTGGAGAAGGTCGGCGTCTACCTGGACTACGCCAAAGGCCTGCTGGTGTTCTACAACGCCGACGACATGTCCTGGCTCTACACTTTCCGCGAGAAGTTCCCCGCCAAGCTCTTCCCGTACTTCAGCCCCGGCCAGAGTCACGCTAACGGCAAGAACGTCCAGCCCCTGCGTATCAACACCGTCCGCCTCTAGGCCACCGTCCGCCTCTAGGCCACAGCGCTCTGTGGCTCCACCCTTTGCTTTTGGTTTTCTGTTTTTAAAGGAAAGACAAAAAAAAACAAAACAAACCTCGAGGCACTTGTTGGTAGCGCCGGCAGCGGGGTCGCCTCTCCAGCAGGGGGAGCCGATCCCCGGAGGAGGCTTCTGTGTGCTCCGTGCATGGCGCCGGTCATTTGCAATCCTGTCACTCTCCAAGCGTGCACAGCTGCTCCGCACAATGCCTCCACTCACACGCCGCGACCCGCTCTGCCCCGCAGCCCTCTTGCCCCCTTCTCAAGCCCCGGCCAGGGGAGAGAACTCCCCTGTTCTGCAGCCTGATACGTGGAGACGTCTGTCACTCATCGTGCAATTGGCTTTGCTGTTCAGCACTGTACCGCTATACTTCTTTTTGTTATATTATTGTGGAATTATCATTGTTTTTTGCACAGATTGCATCTTGTGCTTTGCTGGGGACTGCTGGTCTGGCCTGGTGCTCAGGTCTGGCCTGGTGCTCAGGTCTGGTCTGGTGCTCAGGTCTGGTCTGGGGCTCAGGTCTGGCCTGGTGCTCAGGTCTGGTCTGGTGCTCAGGTCTGGTCTGGGGCTCAGGTCTGGCCTGGTGCTCAGGTCTGGTGTCTGTGATAGCCGTGGCGTGGAGACTCTCCTGCACCTCAGGTGGTCGGTATCGGTATACTGGAGAGGTGTGTGTGTATGTCTGAGTGTGTGTGTGGGTGGTGGTGTATGTGTAGGATGAGTCTCACCTGGAGGTGTGTGTGGGTGGGGGTGTATGTGTAGGGTGAGTCTCACCTGGAGGTGTGTGTGGGTGGGGGGTGTATGTGTAGGGTGAGTCTCACCTGGAGGTGTGTGTGGGTGGGGGTGTATGTGTAGGGTGAGTCTCACCTGGAGGTGTGTGTGGGTGGGGGTGTATGTGTAGGGTGAGTCTCACCTGGAGGTGTGTGTGGGTGGGGGTGTATGTGTAGGGTGAGTCTCACCTGGAGGTGTGTGTGGGTGGGGGTGTATGTGTAGGGTGAGTCTCACCTGGAGGTGTGTGCGGCAGGGGGGGGTTATGTGTAGGGTGTTTATGATTTCTCTTTAGGATGCGTTTGTCCCTCAGTACCATCTCTGTAGTGTCTCTTCCTGTTTGAGATTCAGGACGTTGCCCCAGGGGCTGCTGGGTGGTGTTTTTACACGCAGTCGTCACATCTCGGTCGGCCTGACCTCACTCTCTCCGCCTCCAGGGTTGTGTGTGTGTGTGTGTGTGTATTTGCTTTTCATTCATTCATCCAGTCTCTGCTCGTCCACGTTCCTGTCCCCACGTCCCTCTTCGTTTTCACAGGATGTCCCATTAGGACGAATGTTGGTAGAGTGGGTGGGATTACTGCTCCAGGCTACATGTCACCTTTAACACATCCAGTGAGGCAGAAACTGTGAAGTTCCCTGGGTTTGCAGCTATCAAAGCACGCAACAATATGTGTGTGTGTGTGTGTGTGTGTGTGTGTGAGAGTGTCCTTAAATAGAGTTGCTTCCAAATGTTTTTGTGCATTTTTCCTTCATTCCTCTGTGTCGTTTGCGGTGAGGAGCAGAATGCCTTCAGGGTTTTGCTCTAGTCCTGAAAGTCCTGCACAGACTGTTCAGGAACGCTCACCCTGGTTGGCATGCACTTCTCAGAAGTTCCTTGTTCACCCTGCGCATACACTTCCCCTCCCGCGGGGAAAACGTTTGGTGCACAGTCTCCAAAGCCCTATTATGTAGGAACATTGCTTCTGTTTTAACCCTTTGGGGAGCTTTTACCCTTCTAGTCATGACATCTCCTCTCCCATGTAAAAAAAAGAACTGCTTCCTCTTCTCTGCCCTTCTAGTGTTACATAGCAGTGGTGCCCTAACACAACTGCTTCCTGGACAAAAGCACTCCTTTATTATTTAATGGTCATGTGACTATAATTTTGCAAAGAAAATGTCTTCTACTCTGGAGACCATAAAATTCAGAAAACAAAACATAAACCTTAAAACCACCAAAAAGGGAAAATCAGATGTTGGTGTTCTATTTTCAGATGTAATTTGTTTGTGTGTGTGTGTATGCTGAATTTTTTTCCCCTTCCACTGTCCAGTCACAGCCAGGTGTGACAGGTGTGATCCTCTCAGGGTTCTCCATAACCTCAGATGGCTCCGTGGGCAGGTGGGCGGGTGAGTGGACCCGCTGACCCTCTGGGCAGAGACGCTTGCTGGGGACACAGTGCGCTGCTTCCTGTCTTCCCGTGCGGCATTTTGAGCTTTTCTACAAAAAGCCCCACCAGGGCCCTATTTCAGAATCCAGCGTGTCTCAGACACAGTGCCTTAGAGGAGGGGAGCCCTGTGGAAGCTCTAGAGGTGAATTCATTTCTCTAAAGACGTCAGCTTGTGGCCATCAGTTCACTGAAGGACCCTTTGGGCTGGCCACCAAGCCCCGGAAGCTGAATACTTCATTATAAAGAATTGCTGGCATAGGTGGAGAAATTCTTTTAACGCAACACTGCTTATGAGAAACGGGACCCTTAGTAGCAGAGCTAGTAGAGAACATGTCTTTCATCCAGTCTTGTTTTAGTTTTTATATTTTATATGCTTAAACGCATTCCTCTCCACACTTGATGGGTTATATTTTGCTCTTTGTGCTGTCTGTCGTGGTGGTGTCTAAAGGTTAGGGTGCCGCCCGGTATTGTGGGATGTGTAGTTCTGCAAACCTGTAACAGGGACCTTTGTATAACGCTGCCCGCATTCATCAGAGCGAGTCCCTCCTTTTTATTGGATGGTGGTGGGATACTTGAGAAATATAGTTTAAGATTGTACGATGTGTATTATAATGACTATAAGAGTGATGAATAATGCCGAGTGTGTGTTGGAGTGATGGACACTTTCCTCCTGCGTCCCTGTCCATGCACTCTGGTGTGTGTTCACTGCTAAAGGTACATGAATAATGTTTTAATGTACAATTAAAGGACAAAGAACCCAGCGATGTGTTGTGTTGTCTCTTCAGTGTGCTTGAGGACCATCGCTAGGAGACCTGCTGCTCCTGTGGTGCAGTGGCAGCAGAGGATGCTGGGAACTCTGTGCTCAGACACAGGGTCCGTGTCCACTTTCATATTACCTCATGTCACTAGCCGCCTTAACTTCTCGTTTCAGATGTTTTTAGTTTTTTGTGTTTTTTAAGCAAACGAGGAGGAAGGAGGCAGGTTATCTTTGCAGCCTCTTGAATGAAGGACAAAGGCCACAGCACTAGAAGAACTTATCCGTCTTGCATTTGTAATGAAATCCTCCTACTATGATGTAGCAAGAAACCATTATCAACCTCGGAATCCCCCCCTCCTTCATATCTCACCCCTGGCTGCTCTTCATGGAGAAGGTAGGATTTCATCTTGTTTTGTGTATCTTGGCTTTGTTGTGTAAGTAATACTACTGTTTGCACATGGACATCAGCCTGCATAGGTTTTTCGCTCCAGGCAGGATCTCCACAACCATCTTTCTAATCTTATACCTCATCCTCCGAACTGGAGTCGTGTCAGTGCAGCTTTCCGGTTAAAATGCTTCATCGTGAATGTGCTTTGATCCTCAGAGATAAGGTGTTTTCAAAATCTAACTTCTCGCATATAGAATCCCACTGCGATGACATGGTAGGACCTTTGATGGAATGTTTACTTCTAATGAATCTATTCTGATTTTTCTGAAGATTCTTTCAAATGCTACATGCCTCTACAATATCCAGTGTCCACCACCTTTGAATTTGGAGACTCATCCTGTGTTTACAGACAGTGGCATCTACCTCAGAACGTTCCTAAGGCTGGTTGAGACAAGGAAGACAGTCCAGTGCCATGATTTCCAGCTAGCTCTGAAATATCTTCCTTGTATCTGATACTTTCCGTCAGTGTCTTCCCTGTATCTGGGACTTCCTGTCAGGGACTTATCTGTCTCTAAATGAGCTGTGTGGTCCTCTACCTTTTGGGCTTCATTTCATTTGACTTATTTGACATTCTGTTGTCTCTCCTGGCTAAAACACGAAGTGTCCGCGATATTTATAGCACACGCACCCATAGACGTGAGGTGTTATTCTGAGTATGTGACTCTTGAGTTGCATATGCACCTGACTCAGTTCTGCCAGGCCCTTATACACACTCTGTAATTCATAGCAGGACATTTTACCTTGACAATGATATGAACAGAGACTCCAGCTACGCATTGTTCAGAATGGAGATGTGCCGTAGTTTCCAGAATTTTCCCATGCATTCAGAATAGCAGCCTTAACCGTATCTGATTACATTACTGGAAATGTTGCCTCCACTTGCTACTGTAAGTGTGATGACCTGTTTTCTCATCGTTGGTGAGAGGTTTCTCCTTTAGGCTAGTGCTACTGTGGTCATAGCCCATACCATGCCCATGCTTCAAGAAGTTTGCATGAACAGTCACCAGCACAAAATTTAACCCCCACTTTTTTCTTTTTTCTTTTTTTTTTTAAAAAGGACATATTTCCGATCTGTGATGTATCTATGACAAAATGTTTGTGTGCCTACTGGGATTATCTTGATTTCTGGAGAAATGCTTAAATCTGGATTCCTGTGAATGGTGCACGTTAGATACTGATCTCATGATTCTCTCATGAACCATGAGAGAAAGAGTCTAAGTCTTTACATTTAGTAAATTAGTGAAATCTCTTCATTTCTCTTTATTTGGTAATAACTAAAATGTGTTGTAGCTGCTGGTACTAATCTGGGTTGCAAGGTGCTTTGCCTCATGTTTTCCAATTACCCACAACCTGTTCAGCTCATGTATGTTTCTGTTATGTTTATTCAACCATCCTGTTCCAGGACCTGCCAGGACTTTTCTCCCAACGCTATACTGCAGAGAAATAGTGAAATATAACCAGAAAAGTTACACCATCGCTGTAGTCGTGGCAACCCTGCCCCACCCAACACATTTGTCTGTACAGGCCTAAATTCTTTGGCAGAGATGCAGAAGTGTGAAGCTCCTCCATAGAACCTGAGCTGCAGCAGCATAGATGAACGTGACTTGTCTCTCCCCAGATCTCCCTTCATCATGGCAGAGGACGGCGGACAGGGACTTGGCGCCCTCTGCTGGTGCAGTGCTGGGAGACTTCACTACTGCATGACTTTGATGCCAGTGAAAGTTTTAAGCCCATTAACGTAAACTCAACATGCAGATGTTAATTTCGTTTCATTGAGCCATTGGTTTGTTCTTTTGTTTATCTCCAGTCTACATATCATTTCCTGAACACACACATTCTCCAGCAGGAGAGGACACTGTTCAGAGCTCAGCGCTGTAAGCACACGTGTGTTCAGTGCCTTACAGCATTAGCAGGGAAGTGGATATAGGTCATGTAGATATAGGGCATGTAGATACTGTATTCTGTGTTCTTTATTATGTCATCCTTGATCTGCACTTCCGCCTTCAACTTTCAGAGGTTCCTGAGGGAGCAAAGCCTGCCTGTAATATGAACCCCGATCAGTCCAGTCATAGCCAGTAACATTTGGAAGAGTTTACATGCGAGGTAAACTTTGGTAAACGTGTGCATTATTCGTCTTTCTCAGCACGCTGGATCTCCTGCACCTCCTCCTTGGACTCCTCAGGCAGCCGTTGCCCACGGGGCTTAACAGGAGCACACAGGAGCAGCCACTGAGTCTGCGAGAGGGCTTGCTGCATAGGTGCAGCCGGGTGTGTGTGTGTGTGTGTGTGTGTGTGTGTGTGTGTGTGTGTGTGTGTGTGTGTGTGTGTGTGCACGCACATACAGCTCTGAGCTGCTGCGTAGTGACCACTTCCCTCTGGCTTTCTGCACCTCTCAAACCCTCGTGCGTTTCCTCTGAATGGATGTCACTCACCTCGTCTGGTAACGCTGACTCAGTTCATGAACCACCAGAAGAGCATTAACATTTCCTGAGAAAAGCTCTAATGCTGCAGTCAGTTCATCTGCATCTTGTGGTATTTTATGTCTTGCATCATCTCTGGAGATTATGAATGATTGTGTAAAGGGTAGTGGGAACCAGTAAAACGCAGCGGGCCCAGGAAACCCGAGAAACACAGTAGTAAGATCTCCACACGGAGGAGTGACACACACCGTGGGGCCACTGCGGAGGCCTTCTTCACACACACACACACACACACACAAACTGCTGGGGATCCACCCTCTCACTGGGTTTGTCTTGAGGAGGGGAGGGGGGTCTGTCCATGACAACGGTCCTTCAGCATCACACTGACAGGTGCTGGAAACAGTCCAACCTGAAGTCCCCTCACACACGTGCTCCAGCTGGAGAGGGCACTGGTATTCAGAGCTCAACGCTGTAAGCACACTCGTGTCAGACACCTGCCACTGACTGTGTGTGTAAACACCCATCTGTGATCAGGAACTCCAGACTTGTTATTATGCTTCTGTCCTGAGTTTCAGGAGGCTACAAAAACCATAACTGTATCTTCCAGTAATTGCATAATTGAGTTATTCCTTCTCATTCAGCAGGAGACTACAGATTATACACTCACCGGCCACTTTATTAGGTACACTTGTCCAACTGCTCATTAACACAAATGTCGAATCAGCCAATCACATGGCAGCAACTCAATGCATTTAGGTATGTAGACATGGCCAAGACAATCTGCTGCAGTTCAAAACAAGCATCAGAATGGGGAAGAAAGGTGATTTAAGTGACTTTGAACGTGTCATGGTTGTTGGTGCCAGATGGGCTGGTCTGAGTATTTCAGAAACTGCTGATCTACTGGGATTTTCACACACAACCATATCTAGGGTTTGCAGAGAATCGTCCGAAAAAGAAAATATCCAGTGAGCGGCAGTTCTGTGGGCACAAATGCCTTGTTGATGCCAGAGGTCAGAGGTGAATGGCCAGACTGGTTCGAGCTGATAGAACGGGAACAGTAACTCAAATACCCAGTCGTTTCAACCGAGGCAGAAGAGCATCTCTGATCGCACAACCTTGAGGCGGATGGGCTACAGAACCAGAAGACCACACTGGGTGCCACTCCTATCAGCTAAGAACAGGAAACTGAGGCTACAATTCGCACAGGCTCACCAAAATTGGACAATAGAACATTGGAAAAACGTTGTCTGGTCTGACGAGTCTTGATTTCTGCTGCGACATTCAGATGGTTGGGTCAGAATTTCGCCTCAACAACATGAAAGCATGGATCCATCCTGCCTTATATCAACGGTTCAGACTAGTGGTGGTGGTGCAATGGTCAACGCCACAGCCTACCTGAGTATTGTAGCTGACCATGTCCGTCCCTTTATGACCACAGTGTACCCATCTTCTGATGGCTACTTCCAGCAGGATAATGCGCCATGTCATAAAGTGTGAATCATTTCTGACTGGTATGTTGAACACAACAATGAGTTCGCTGTACTCGAATGGCCGCTGTACTCAACAGGCCGGTAAGTGTGAACTATGACCCTAAACCCATAGAAGTGAAAACCAGTGGGGACAAATGATCACAATCATGCTACAACTCCCTTTTAAATTAGCCTTACACCATTTATTTCACTATACAAATAGGGATAGCTTAGCATTAGGTTAGCATAAACAGTCCAGGGCTAAATGCATGTTTCATGACCTGATGAATGCACCTTCAGTTGTTCATTAAGGTTGGCTGTGTATCCGAACCTTCACATTATAACAGCAGAACCGTAATACAGGCACTGGTAAAAATCAGGTGGAGTTCAGGAGGTCATTTTCCTCAAACGAGTCATGTTGAAACGAGTCTTGTTGAATCAGACGTGGTGGTAAGCTGTTATCTGTTAGGCAGAGGCGTGAGCAGCTGTTGGATGATGTACATGGCCAAAGTGTCCAGGCTGCTAATGAGAGTGATGTTGGTGCTGAGGACCGTGGGGCAGATGCACACCAGAAAAGCACATGCCAGCCCCGTCATCACACCTGCCCCGGGGCAGGGACCGTCCCTCTCAGGTGGCCAAACCTGCCTCTCGTGGGGGGGAGGGGCTTGCTCAGCGCCGCCCACTGTGTCCGCCCCCTCCAAGGGGAGCTGGCACTGAACGTGTGGGGGAAGGGAGACGCTCTCGCTTTTTAATTTACAACCATCACCCGTAGCCGCTTGTCCAGGTGTTGGGGCGGCGTTTCCGGCGGGCTGTCGTCGGTTATTGTGAGCAGGGTGTGAGATGCAGGTGGTGGTGCTGTCAGCTGTCCTCTCCACGTCAACAGCCCGGAGGCTCCCATCAGCGCAGCCGGGACGCAGGGGCCTCGTGAGCACCGGCGCCTCCGCTGGCCCTGGCTGTGGCGGTTCTCTGTCCTCTGACCGGTCTGGACGTTTGGGCCGCGTGCGGGCCAGCCTCGCTCCGAGCAGGCCCAAACCCGGGGCCAGACCCAGCAGCAGAGCGGCAGAAGGCAACGCCCAGGCCAGCTCCCGCGCGATGGGGGAGGACGTGGAGAGGAGGCAGGGCAGGCAGGCGGACACAGAGCCGCCACCCTCCAGACAGGCCCTGACCGCCAGCTGCTCCTGCCTCCAGCTGGACCCCACGCACGTCCCACACATCCCCCAAAGGAGCAGGCAGCCCAGGAAGCCCACGGCTTTCAAGCCCCGCCCACTGGTCACTCCAGCCACTCCCTTCTCCCAGGGTTCTCTGTCGACGTCCACCAGCGGTGCGGCGGGACCCGAGCAGCCGCCACCCTCCTCCGCACACGCCATCTCCTCTCTGGGCCACAGCAGACGCGTCAGCACCTCCACGGCAACAAGGGGCGGGGTGAGCAGTAGCACCGCCCCGTAGGTGTTGCCGAGAAACAGGCCAAAACGCAAGGCGATGACATCGGGTGATGGCTGAAAGGACGTCAGTGTGGGGGCACCACACCAGAGGGAGGTCAGGAACACTAGAAAAACACAGACAGCAAGAGTTGGAACACAACCACAGTTCTGAGAGTGAGACAGTTCTGAGAGGGGGGGGGGGGACACACACAGGGGTTGTGACTGTGATCTTTCAGGCAGATGCGTACCAGTGATGGAGAGGTCTGTGAAGAGCAGAAGGCAGCTACAGCAGAGACTGACGGAGGAGATGGATCTTCTGACGGAAGCCAGAGACACAAGGCTGCACAGGACTTTACATGCCAGCAGGCTGATCGTGGCCTCCAGAACTCCGTCCATTCTCACAACTGAAAGTATCTCTGCGGTACAACAGTTAGCCACAAACATAAATGCTGTCAACTTAAGATAAGTGCACAATTAACACCATCACCGTGTTTCAGAGCTGGGGTGGATACACAGTCATGCCACCATAGACATACATAGATAGACAGACAGATAGATCACTTTATTAATCTCAGAGGGAAATTGACAAACATGACTACATGAAACATGCTCTTAAAGGGAAGCAAATTCACTGCCATCCAGATGTAAACTGACTGCAAATGAACCAGATAAATTTACATATTAATGTATTTATGTTAAAAGTGCATATATTTGCAGTTCATAGTTTTCTCTAATAGTATGTGGTAGGCTGTAATGAACAGTGCACTATGTAAAACAAAGCAGGTACGTGGAGTGCAAATGTTCACACGACTACGTGTCACCGAGCAAACACCTTCACGTCTGCGCCTGGGAAGCAGACGTGTGGTTAAGGTGTCTGTGATAACCAAGGTCCATCGTCAGTGTTGACACCAGTTTGCACAGTCCTAGCAGATCCTGGGCATCTGTACCTGTTGACAGATCTCCCTGTTGAAATGGGTACCTATCAACAGGATAATGGACCACCTCACCGCACAAGAGTGGTGCATGAGTGCTTTCAGGACCACCACAGTGACTTTGGTATCATTCCCCGGCCTGCTAACTCTCCCGGTCTCAATCCAGTGCGGAATGCCCGGATCATCAGGTCCACTGTGTGATCCAAATCTCTGCAGTGATCTGCTGCACGGGGACTTAAGAGTGTCTGAGGGATCTCAGTGATCTGCTGCATGGTGACAGATGCATGTATTGAGTGTCTGAGGGATCTCAGTGATCTGCTGCACGGTGACAGATGCATGTATTGAGTGTCTGAGGGATCTTAGTGATCTGCTGCACGGGGACTTAAGAGCGTCTGACAGTTCAGGCCACCACTTCTCCCTAGCACTGTCATCTGAGGAAAGGGGAGTATTCCCACTATTAGACATCATATTAATATCCTCATATTAAAAATCTGAAGATGATTCCATGTGTAAATTGTAGTGAAGTACACAAAGTTTCAAGAGAAACAGGACGTTTTTGGACAGAGGTCCTTCATCAGCTGCATGAGCGACTACATATACAGACACAGATGCAGCTGTTTAGGGCAGATTCCCGTAGGCTGTTTATGACAACCTGTTCCTCCAGTCTTGAGTTTGTGCAGCAATGAGATTGCATGTCAAACAGTAATATGTTTTTATCTGAAGGAAATTAAGCTGATTTTATTAAAGTCTCAGCATTTGTTTGGAGAGCAACTTTCTTGGACACAGCGGAAGAAAACTTCATTCACTGTTGTTTAAATAGTCAGAACCTTCAGATCCCACAAAGTGAACAGCAAGAGCTTAATTCTCAAACATACACTCCTCAAACTCACAGATTACCAATCCTGGCATTAAATCTAACCAGTAAAACTAGACAAACTAGCTGCTAATCATGGCAGCAGTGCAGGGAAACCTTCTTTACCACAGCTCAAACTTGCTGGTGCTTTGACAGACATTATCCTGTGTGAATTAGCGATCATTGTTGTGACTGCAAAACACAACAAAGGAACTTTACCAGATTCATTTTTCCACAAGACGTCAATGTTGAAACCGCATTGATGACATCTGATGCAGCTCTTCATATAATCTTACTTACTACTGCGCATTATCAAAAATGATTAATGTTAAAATGTAAATATAATCAAATACTCATTTAGCACAGGGAGTGTTGCATATGTGTTCTGACAGGTCAAAACATTTACCAGTGCTTGATGACAATGACTGCATGCAAGAGATGTAGCAAAGACTGAAAAACATCAGACTGGATTTGTTCCAGCAAAATTAAATTAGGATTTCTATTTCTAACCTATTATGTGATTAGTTTAACAATAACTGCTGAAAACCTTATTTGAAACACATTTGGCCGAACAGAAAGGTAAATAATTGCGCAGAGGTGAGGACCTAGCGACATAATTACCCCCGGCGAAGAGCTGAGATACGTAAACCCCGCACAATAAGTGATCTCGAAGCCTTGAGTACACGCGAGTTTACTTACTCTCAAATCCTAATGACAGGGTCCGAGTGCAGGCTGACTCACTGGATCAGAGCTGCGTCTGGCACGCAGGGCCCACTCTGACTGCGCACCGGCATCCCTGGACATTCCAGCTTGCAGCCTCTGACCGAAAGGCACCAGGTGCGAGCGATGACTCAGCGTGCAGCAGTCAACACGCTAGGGAGATGTCCTAGCAAATACACCTTTTTAGTGCGAGTAGGCTACCATCCTCTCTGTCGTCCCTCTTTAGGACGTGTCTACACAAGTCCGCCTCCCCCTCGGCCGTACCTGAGCTGTGTGAGCACGTGGTTATGTCAAGGGTGTGTCTGTGTTTGCCTGGATCTATATGCAAAAACTGGTTCAACGGCTTTATTAGGGGGAAAGAATGTGCGCCAGTGTTTGTGGTCTGTGTATGGTTACAGCTACAGTACTATATGACTGAGGCTGTTGTTTGTATATGGATAGAGCTGCCTTAGTTTCACACAGAGCAGTCAGGGTGTACACCTGGGTACACCTCAGTGTATTCCCCCCAGCCAGTCATTTAATACAGCGTAGAAGAACAATTTGGGAAATGTTTGCACATTCTGCCCCCTACTGGTGAGAGAGGAACAATGGCGGTGAAAGCGCTCATGACCCGAGCCTGTTCTTTAGGTTTAGACCAGAACGCTTCAGTAAGTGCAGCCGAAATTAATTTGGGGAATAACGGAAGGAGCTGTTATTAAAATCATAGTTCGACTTAAGTGAAGACTTCACCTGGTAAAGGTGACATTCGTACAACCTGAGCCAACAATTAAAATCCAGTTCAAAACTAACAAGTCTACCAACGCTTTGATTTTATGCAACCATTAGGAAGTAGATAAATTTCCTAAAATTTCTAATTTGCTAATTTTATATAGCATACCCACCTATCAAAACAATTACAATATCGCCGAATGCAAGTATAATGGCCATATTGGTGCGAGCATGTTTTGTGTTGAAGCAAAATAATAATTACTATAGAAGCTTATAGTAGCGTAGACGGTATCTCTGTGTTATTAAGTGTTTTACCTTATGGCGTTGTGCTGGTGTTAATGTTTTTGGGCAGATCATAAATGATCGTGGCTGGATAACACTGCCTGCAGCACCCAGAAGTGAACGGGAAGCGACCCGGAAGGTCTGAACTCCGATAGAAGGCAAGCTGAAAGAACATCTTAACCTTTTATTAAAAAATACATTTAATCAAGAGCCGAGGGGTCTGGGTATGTACAAGAGTCCTTGGTAATTGTTAAGTTTGTTATTTTTTAGCATTTCAAGTGCCTCGTTATAATTTTGTGGAGTTATCGCAGTCATTTGAGTGGGCAAAAAGTTCAAATTAAAAAAAAAATCTAAAGCAGTCGAATGTTTAAAAGGGGGTTAGGTCTAGATCTGTGCACATTTGTAAAGCACTAAATACGCTTTCTTACTGCTGTGTGCAATATGATGATAGTTGTAGGCGAAAAAAACATTGCTAGATAGTCTGCTGCTCCAAACGCATCGCAATTTGTACGGCATGATTGTTGTAGGAAGTCTCGGGGTTTTTTTCTGTCTTTTTTTTTTCTTCCAGCCGGGTTATTCAAACCTGCAGATCTAAGTAAACAATCAGTCGAGCTCTTAATGCAAATACGCGGATGTCATATTTACATGTTGTCCGCCCGATCTAGTTTAGCGTTAATTTTTGTGTGCAAATTTGGGATCTGCAGAATATGGCGTCTTGTCCTTATAAAAATAAGACAGGCTGCCATTTTTGTTTTCCTTTTGTCTGAAATTTTTAATAAAACTGTCTGAGAATGTGGGAGAGGCAGCCGAGAGGCAGCGGGGGACTGCGCTTTCACGCCTCTTCAAATGCGTTTGAAATAATAGTGCAAGTTAATGTTTATAACCCTGCCGCCTTTAATTGGGGAAAGACTTCAAGAATACCAATAGATTAAAAGGAAAAAAAGTTGAGTAGGCGAACTTTTATTTCGGGTTTGGTCGGGGATTTTAAGGGACGTAGCGAGCATCGCAAGCGATGTTTGTACGTGGTTCGTGCATCGTTTAAAATATATAAACGGAGTATTTGCTTTTAAAGAGGAATTGTGAGTTGTGTTAGATTGGTGGGCTAATGATGCGGCTCAGACGTCCTGGCTACGTGCATTCGCGTTGACGGATAATAAACACTGTAACCCTGCTGTCGGACTGTGAGACGTTGTCTAAAAAGCAGTCTGGAACCAAGTGTTACTCTAGCAGACCAGAATACAGTCAGAGAGCCTTCCAAATATACTCGATGACCTGTTTGGAGTTTACTCAAATCTATACACTTGGCATGCAGTGCATTAAAATAAGGTTCATATAGTGCGTTTAAAGGCCCGTAGGAAGAGTAGATGCAAACGTGAAGATTCCGTGGAGGTTAATGTCTATGTACAACTTTTAATCTGTTCTGGTCTACGCCTAGTAATAATATAGTAATTACGTCAATTAACTTCTCTTAGGATACATAATTGCTCGTAAAATACCTCATT
This sequence comes from Brachyhypopomus occidentalis, assembly GCA_020368025.1. Taxonomy (NCBI): domain Eukaryota; kingdom Metazoa; phylum Chordata; class Actinopteri; order Gymnotiformes; family Hypopomidae; genus Brachyhypopomus; species Brachyhypopomus occidentalis. The sequence continues at coordinate 858,613 of JAGXOD010000037.1, forward strand.
AATGGATCTTTGATTTGCGATTTTTTCCAGTGTATGAAAAAAGTAGCTATGTTTGTGTTGTGCAGTTCTAAAATACATTAGCGTCTACAAATCTAATGGGCAATAAAGCGGGAACAGAAAAATTGTGAAATGAACGAATAAAGTCCAACACGCTGGCTTGACTTCCTAACATTTTTATGGTCTAATGTAACTTGGAATTTGAATCATAAGTCCTGTTATTCGCGGACAGACCTTGCGATCCTGCCCCAGTTAACGTCCAAACAGCCTGGCCTTCTACACGTCTGTCCACTGTGCGCGTATGCGAGACGTATCGTGTTCATGCGTCACGGTCCCCCTCTTCCATGTATGACACTGTGCGTATTTTGGCACTGTTAGCTGGCGTGAATTCTGTTTGACGAGGGGTCTGCACACAGCAGTTCATTTACACCGGCCAAAAATAACGATATGAACCCGTGCTTTGTAGAATATTTCCTTAATCGTAGTTATGGGTGTGTGTTTCACTTCCTGCAGGCACATATGGGTGAGATTTCCCTTTGTGCATATGAAGTTATGTATGAACTGTTGGTTTGTTTAGATATGTAGCCTATAATTCTCTGAAAATGTTCATTGGCTTTATTTTCCAGACTTTGTTATACTTTTCCAGACTTGGTTATTTAGATACCACAGTAGTTATACTATGCACAAACGTGTCAAAGTATGTTGGCTATTTTGTTTTGAAGGTGAGACCCCTGTTTGACTAGTGTCAATTCTATATTTGCAACCCCCCCAAAAAACACACCCAGTATTAATAACAAATAAGGAACAGTTACAATCACACTGCTACAGTGAAAGTGTATCTGTTTTCCCAGAGCCTGATTGTGCCTGATCTCCTTCGTTGCTGCAGATGTTCAGATCCGCTCCTTTAAGCTCGCTGTGTTGCCTCCACGCCAGCACTGCTGTTTGTAGCTTTTATCAACTAGCTACGCTTCCTTAGAGAAGTGGTGATCTCACCAATTCCTGTTTTACCCTACAGCTGTACCACTCGCCTCTCTAGAACTACACTGGTTAGAGGCCTTGTGTGTGGACAAAATAGTTAAGTGTGTGATTCTTATATTTGCAAGATCATTTCACATTTCTCTAACCGCAGTAGAGCATGTGTGTGACACCATACAGAGGCTCTTCACTCAGGAGTTTCTAGTTCTTTTAACTGCCTGTCATGCTGAGAGGAGACAGCTCCAGGCTCAGGTATCTGCCCAGGGGAATAGGTAATGTCTCTCAGGGTTCTCTAGCCCATTTACATGGCCTAACTCAGAAGAAGCTGACTTTGACACATGACTACTTCAGGTCTAAACACTCTGAACACTGCTCTGAGTCTGGTGTCTGGTGAGAGGAATACTCAGAGTGTAAATGCACAGACTGACTTCACAGTGGAGGAGACCGAGGACTAGCTATCCACAACCAACACACTAAAGGGGGCTGCAGTGTAAGACACTCTGGAATTGTGCTAGTCCATCTTTTTCTTTTAATAAACTCGGGTAGATGCATAATTACAATAATGGATAAGATGTTTTAAAAAATTAACATTGGTTTTAATATGTTGGGGGATTCTATGTGTATCAATACTTGGACTTTGAACAGCTCAAATTGCCCTCTCCAGCATGAACTAACGGGGTTCGGGTAGCAGGAACTGCACACAGCCAGTGCTGGTCATACTGGTGTGACGGAGCATGATGTTGTGGTGTTTTGGTTGCAGCATGGCTGAGCCCAGGTTCAACAGCCCGTACTTCTGGCCCCCACCCCCCGCCATGCCTGCTCAGGTAAGTGCCTCTGAGGGGCGTTACGCATGCAATGTGTCACTGTTGTAGCAAAAAGCATTAAGATGTCAAGCTGATAACACTTTCACATTAGCAGCGGCCAGAGACAAAGGTCTAGACACAGTGTTTATTGTTTATCATGAAATTCAGGGATCAGAGGAGCTTAAGGTGGTCACTCATTGTAGATCTCCCTTTGTTGTTCGTTCTCTTAACTCTTTGTTGATTTTAAAGGACGAGATCTGAGATCCAGTTTAACTGATCAGTTCCATTTGAGTATGTTAACACTCCAGTAGTGTTACTTATAGCTAAATCAGAATTACAACAAGGTATTCTGGAGAATTCTAACACAAACTCAGTTCTCAGAGAAGCATTACATTTTTATTTTTATTTATTTTTTACTTGGGTGTTTAGCTGTAATTGCAGCAAGGAGCCAGTAGAGGACACAGACAGGACACCAGAGTCTCTGGTCAAATGTCAGACTCAACTGTCTGTTCCCTGTTTTCAGCTGGACAACCTCGTCCTAATCAACAAAATCAAAGAGCAGTTGATGGCAGAGAAAATCAGACCCCCTCACCTGCCCCCCACATCCGGGGCATCCCAACAGCCCCTGCTGGTGCCCCCCACGGCCACGGAAGGCGGGCAGCACAGCATGGGCGTGGCCAAGCTTCATCAGGTGCCAGGGCTCCACGCCCATAGCCCAACCCAGCCTGACATCGCCCTACACGCCAGACCTGCCTCCAGCACCGTAGCAGGTAGTGAAGTGCACAGGCTCAATCACCACAGATATCAGCTCCAATGCCAAGATAGGGGCTGAGGGCAACTGTGAATTGAGTTATTTTGTCCAAGCGCATGGAGCCAAGAACACATGGTAGCAATAATCACTAATAAATCTTTGTCTGGACTTCCTGGAATAAAATAACTTATTTCTAATTATTATTAGAAAGTTGATTCCATGTCAATGGCGCTTAATGAAGTGGAAATTGTGATGTGAAGAACAGTACAAATCACTAACACGCTATTAAGTATGGTGGCCGAGAAAACCTATCACGCTGCAAATAGACAAAGCAAATTCATCAAAATGACAACATGTACCCTACATTGCGGTAACGCTGCAAACGCTGCAATTCAGAAACGCTGCAAAGCCAGTCACAACAAAATGGAAGTGTTTCTGGACAAATAATTTTAAGCAGGGACTCCTGTAAGTTTTTAGCCAGAAACAAGAGTTGTGTTATACAGTATCTCATTACTTTGAACGGGACTTAAGTAGTAAAGCTCTTTAAATGTAGCTAGCTATTTAGACAGAAACTAAGTTGTGTTAAATGGGATTTTCATCAGGGTTTTTAACCCTTAGTTTCTGTCTAAATACCTAGGTAGCTACATTTAAAGAGCTTTTTATCTTTTATCTTAAACAGCTTTTACCTGTGATATAAGCAGCGACTACCAAGTTAAAAGTAAGCAATTTTATCATGGGTAAGGTAAATGATGCAGTATGTCTCAAAACGATTCAACAAAATAGACTAAACATAACTTGCTAAGAGACAAAGGGAATAACTTGTAAGTTTTTAACTAGAAACGAGTTGTGTTATACAGTATCTCATTACGCTTAGGGGGACTGAATTAGTAAAGCTCCTTAAATGTCTGAAATGTTTTTAAAGCCTTAGTTTTCATATAAATACCCAGCTAGCTAGCTACATTTAAAGAGCTTTACTCAGGTCTTTAAGCCTTAAAAGGTTTTTAGGCGTTAGTTTTCATCTAAATAGCTGGTTAGCCATCTTGCTACATTTAAAGAGCTTTACTAATCCCGTTCAACGTAATGAGATACTGTATGTAAGGGAATTTTTGATTCGCTGTCCATGGCGCTCAATCATAGCACTCTGACATTTTGTTAATTCCCTTGTGTGTCTGCCCCTCAGTTACAACTTTTCTTTCTCTCTCTCTTCTTATTAAACATTGGAACTCTTTCCTGACACCTGTGTGTTGTGAATCTGTTCTCCTGGCCCCAGCTACTTAACACACTGAGGGCTGAACAAATTTATAATGCTGAATAGCCTGGTGGCTATGATCTATGTCTAGAGACGATATCAAAACCTTTACACTGTATAACAACTCTTGAATAATCTGTAGGTTTTTAGCCAGAAACAAGAGTTGTTACACAGTATCTCAATAGGTTGAACGGGACTAAATGAGTAAAGCTCTTTAAATCTAGCTAGCTAGCTATTTTAATGAAAACTAAGGCTTAAAACCCTTTCAGGCTTAATTGCCTAGCTAGTTTAAAGAGCTTTACTAATTCAGGCCCATTCAACATAATGAGATACTATATAACAACTCATACTTCTGTCTAAAAACCTACTGAGTCCCTGTGTAAAATAATTTGTCCAAAAACACTTCTGTTGTGTTGTGACTGGATTCAGTGTTGCCAACTTAGCGACTTTTCAGACCCTCTAGCGACTAATCTAGCAACAAATCTAGCGACTTTTTATGGTGTTATTGGAGACTTTTGGAGACTCTGAAATGAACACACATGCTCTTCAGTTACTGTCCTCAGCGAGCAGCAGGTGCTGCCGTGAGCCCCGTCCCACAACATTCACAGTGCAGTCTCACAGTCAGAGCAGACCCACACTGCTCCACGTCCACGCTGCAAATGAACTGTGCATGCCCAAAGCCGCCTCTGACTGACCCCGCCCTGTATTTACAGAGCGGGATGTAAATATAAATGCTTCTTCAGTGTGACACGAAAATAAATCACTGCCTTTAACTCACACAGTCTCATTCAGTGACTCACCTCATTCACCACGTAGCCTGTCACTCACCTCGTACACAGTGTGTGCCTCTTTGTGAAAAGCCAAACATCAAGCCCAGATAAAGGAGGAGAGTTGAACGTAGAATAGCACTTCCTGCTAACTGCAATTCTTATGCTAACATTTAACAACACGGCAAAAAACTGATTTATGTAATTTATGTAAAAATGATTTATAGAAAGCATTAAAGTCATGAAGTTTTTTTGAGAAGTGACTGCCTATTTCAAAGCCAACAGAAGTTGTTCATTTGTTCAGAGTTCATTTGTAGTTCTAACATATTAGGGGTGTTTTTTTACTCACTTTTTTTCTCTCCCACAACGTTATTCCTGTACAGCTTCAAAAACATGTATTATGTAAATTAGGCGATGACACTATTTAGCGATGTTTTGGACAGCCAATAGCTACTTTCCTTATTGAGGAGTTGGCAACACTGACTGGATTTGCAGCCTTTCTGCAATGTAGCGTACGCGTCATTTTGATGAATTTGCTTTGTGTATTTGTAGCGCGATGGGTTTTCTCGTCACCGCAATTAAGTCCTTACAGAACAAGTTGACTGCTTTTAGGTCCTGTTTAAACTGATCTGTTTCCCGGGGGGGTTGTGATTAAAGCAAGTATCTAAGTTCTTGGTCACTAATAAAATGATTTTAATAGCTGTTTAATGTGATGTCATAGCTGTCTACGTAGTCTGCCAGCTAGCTGTTGGCTTACCACCCAAGTTATTTAATTCAGTGAGTCATCTTAGTGTCATGTAGGAGTATGTAATAACTTTGTGATTGGCATATTGAACGAAAATCAACCTTAAAGTAAATGAAACCGTAAAGTCGAGCCGAGGTTTTGCCTTCAACGTTGTTCTTGTTGCCTTTCAACGGTCCCGCGTTTTTGTTAGTGATCAGAGCTAACCTAGCTTAGCATGTCGTCATACCTGCAAGCTCTCTACTCACTGTTTATCCACATTAAAGGCATCGGGCATTTATTCATTACATTATATCACTCAGTTATTCACATGCAGGAATATTTGTAATGATAGCGATAAATACTAAGGCACAACTATTTATAATATTTGATAGCTAACTACTTTGCTAGAGTGCGTTAGCTAGCTAGTCAGTTACGGCTGTGGGGCTGAGGGAGAAAAGAGGGTGACATGAATAAAGTAGTTAGACAGCTACATTTCCTTCACATTTCTCCCAGGACGAATTCTTGGTGATGTAAACTTGAATCTGGACGATAAGACGGCCATAAAGGCCAGAGGACTGTGGGAGGACTGGCATTTACGACAGATTATAGACCAACCGTCTAGAGCGAACCACCTGTCAGGTAACGGTGTTATTGTTAACGCAGACGTGTGTGTCCGGCTACCCTGGCCAGCTTTCTGTATCTGCAGGAAGAAAAGCGATGTGATGCCAGAACGAAGGGCCTTTGCAGCTAATCGCATTTCTTTTTTTTTGCTTCGGCATTTTTTAAATGTTTCTTCTTACAAATTGTCGTGGCAGTATCGATTAACATTTTTTAAGGATTCTTAATTAAACCACCAGTTGGCTATAAAGTAAGCTTTCTATGTCAAATATCTTAAGTACAACGTGGCAGTGTTCGCGCACTGCACGGCTTTACCTGAGGTGCTTTGTCTCTCATTGTCAGGTATAGCACTCTCCTCTCGTACCGGAAGCCACAACACATCAGAGGCCAACACACCTGCGACTCCCACATCCAGCAGCAGTCAAGCACGCCAGGGCGGGGCCCCCTCCCCAAACCTAATCTCAGGACTGGCCAGTGGTCCAGGGATGGAGGCAATCAAAAGTAGTGGTGGGCTGGCTGGACTGCTGGGACCGCCCCCCAAAGCTGTAGGGCGGGGCCGCAAGAAGATCAAGGCTGAGAACTCTGCTGGACCTTTGCTGGTTGTGCCCTACCCCATTCTGGCCTCAGGAGCTGACCAATCACCCGTCACAATCACTACCAAAGAGGGCAAAACATACAGGTATCACGAGGGAATCAGAAAGTGATTTTAGGAGTTGTACGCAGAAAAACAGCTTTCACATGTTTAGTATTTCATACAACGCGTGACAGACAGACATGCCAGCCCTACTGTGTGTCATGTGGTAATGGTCACACATGGTCATTAACATTTGTGTTACAATCGGTGTACCTGTGACTGTTCGGGTTGTTTTCGGCAGGTGTAAAGTGTGCCCGCTGACATTCTTCTCCAAGTCGGACATGCAGATTCACTCAAAGTCACACACAGAAGCCAAGCCACACAAATGCCCCCACTGCACCAAGTCATTCGCTAACGCCTCCTATCTGGCGCAACATTTACGCATCCACCTGGGCGTGAAGCCTTATCACTGCTCTTACTGTGAGAAATCCTTCCGCCAGCTCTCACACTTACAACAACACACTAGGTAAGTTAATATATACATATATATAAAGCCAGTAAGACATTTTCTTTTTCTTGGTGATTGGGAAGCAATTAAATGAATTTAATTAAATTAATTAGTAATTGACTAATTGATTTCCCTCCGTGCAGAATTCATACTGGTGATCGACCATATAAATGTATTCAACCAGGATGTGATAAAGCCTTCACACAACTCTCGAATCTGCAGGTGAGCCCATGCACGCCAGTCCCTGTGTTCGCCACCATTTCATGGTGGGAAACGCTAAAGCAGTACATCTGTGCCTGCCCTTCCTGTTAGCGTGTGTTTACTTTAGAAGAAAGTTGAAAGTGAACTTCTATTTTGCGATTTAGCTGTCACTGTATTTGCTTCATGCTGTGTCTTTGCTTCATCGAGTGTCTGGTTGCTGCCTTGCAGTCCCACCAGAGGTCGCACAACAAAGACAAACCGTACAAGTGCTCCAACTGTTACCGCGCGTACTCCGACTCCGCGTCCCTGCAGATCCACCTAGCGGCACACGCCATCAAGAACGCCAAGGCCTACTGCTGCAGTATGTGCGGCAGGGCCTACACCTCAGTAAGTGGCACTCTCCTCACCTGCGCGCCTCAGCGCTATCGGTCAGGGCGTTCCGCCATGCCTGTTTACTCATGTATTACCTGCAGTGTTGGGTTGAGCTTCCAAGTTCACACATGTCTAAGATGTACCGTTTGTGTGCACTAGAGCTGCGACAATTAGCCATAATTGTTAAGTGTTGGAAAATGGATTTCTGAAGTTGCCTCGGGTGGATTAATTAATGTCACTCGATAACGGCTGGGTGTGCAGGGGCTGGGAGCCGTCCGCAGGTTCAGCGGTGTCCCCACACCCACCCGCGTCCCTGAACTGTGTGTGTGTTCCTCCCTCCCCTCCAGGAGACCTACCTGATGAAGCACATGTCCAAACACACCGTAGTAGAGCACCTGGTGAGCCAACACACTCCACCCCGGACCGAGTCTCCTAGCATTCCCATACGGATCTCCCTGATCTGATCAGAACACCTAGTCAGCCCACTTAGAATAATCAAACAGAATAATCAAACCAAATCACCTTTTCTTGGTGCTCACATCTTTTCCTTAATCATTCCTTTGTTGCTGTAGGGTTTTTTTTTTTCTGGGATGCATTCCAAAATATAATAGATTGTATTCATGAGGTCTCTCACAGATGGAGACCTAGCTGTATTAGAAGTCCTGTATTCATATGTTCTCTCACTTTAACTCAGCGTGGAGTTGGAGGGAAGACAGAAGAGTTGGGATATCCAAAGGCAGTTCTGCAGCACTTTCAGGCCATGTAGTACTGGCTAAACACACACACACACACACACAGGAGTTCAGGCTGTGTGGACGGTAAAGGCATTGCTCGGCAGCTAAACTGTTTTGGATGTTAAGTGTTGTGCAGAAAAAAAAAAATTACTGTCTTGTTTACACTCTGTTACGTCCTGTTAATATTCAGTATCATACAATCATGCTAATGCATGATCTGTTTAGAGCGTGGACCAAGTCCAACCTCTTTCCTACATTTTAGGAAATTTTTGATCAGACATTTATCTCTTGGTTAAGAAATAAATGGTCATTAGTTTTTCTATACTTTGAAGTACTTCTCTCCATTGGCGGGACTTTCTGAATGTTTGATTGTTGAGCATTTACACATCGCAGTGCACTGTTGCAGAGGAAATCGACAGGATTCGAGGGTTTGGAGGATTCATATTAGTCTTTTAAAATTGTACTTTTTAGTGCCAAACACAGAAAACAGAATGGCATAAGATGCTGGTATCTCTCAAGTCTGATGTACATAACCACATGTCCACACTGCCACAGATGTCTAAAGATCTCACTGTCTACCTGACATGTTGTGGGCTCCAGTGCGTTTGTATGCTCATCTGCATTTCATGTATGAGGTCAGTTACTGTGTCAAGTTTCCTATTTGTACATATTTTTATAACGCCTCTGGTCTTAACACACATGTACTGTCATGCCTTTGTATTAAAAAATGCCATTATGCTACATTATTTTCTATACTGTCAAGCCTTAACTATTTTATCACTAATTGTTTATCATATTTTATATTCAAGTTTACCATATTGGTGTTCTCATTGTACTCAGTACTGTATGCCTTTTTTTATTTTCCTAGCATGGATATTCTGTAAATAAACTCTAAAATACTTATGTGTTAACCCGTTTATATAAAATGTCTAGTTATTAACGAATATGTTTTTTTATTTGTATTGCATTGTGGTACTCTATAAAGGTTGCCTTGGCTGCTATAGACAAAGTCAAGACTTAGAATGGACTTTGTATAAATAAGACGAGAAATAAATCCAAAGCTCTGGGACGTCTTTTGGTTGTGTTTCCTAGTGCAAAACCAAGACATTTAGATCAGCATATATTGGGGGAGTTAATAATATTATTATTGCACAGAGCCTGGGTTTGGGGAATTTAAAACGGATTGTATGAATTATAAAATAGTAACTTTAAAATGGAATAATGTGATATAGCTAGACCAATCAGATTCCAGCATAGTCAGAAATATAAAAAATAATTCAATACTACACAGCATGCAAACTCAATAAATAGCGTGTTTATTAAAAACCATTACATTTCAACCAAGTCTTATGAATAATAAAATACATTTTTATAAACAACAATGTCGACATGAAAGTTTCAAGGTGAAGTAGGATTGTGGATACACAGAATTTAACAACATATCTAACAGAAGACACTTTGTGCAGTAATCTGAGGCATTTCTGGACTCTGGGTGTACTGACACTAGAATAAGATTCACTGCATTCAGAAAGCATTTTTATATAAAGTGCAAGTACAACAGTGCGTGTTTCTCCATGGAAGGTGAAGTCATGATTGTGGTGTAGCTGGCACGCTGCACCACCTGCTCCACCTGCTGATCTGTAGGAGCACAAGGTCACTTATTACAAATGTTTAAATATTTCTGCTTTAAAGTTTTGCTGGTGTTTTTACTGCTGTACACAAATATGCATTTCACTTACAGCGTATCTGAACTACAGAAATACACTAGTTCATTTTAAATAAGTTAGCATCACGTGATTTTTGGAAATATTTATATTACTGCAGTAACATCCTAGCCTTAAATAAATAAATAGTTTTGAAAGCAAAATGTATGTATGGTTTGCAATGTTTGAAAAATAGTAAGCCTGTCCTTAAAGTCAGAAATGCCTTTGGCTGATATTTTTATCTGGTGTTTTTTGCCAGATGCTTTGGGTTTTGTCTTTGTATCCCACTGCTATAATGAATCACCAACTTATTTCCATGTCAAAAATATGTAGGAGTGTTTCCAAGCGACACTACGCATAAAACAGCCCATAATCGCAGGTAGTCATGCAGGCATTCCTCTCAAACACCCCAAGCTTTGTGATGCAGTGTGCATACAAAAATCGTATGCAAATTTAGCAATGCACTATCCTATAACGTTCTAGTTTTTAAAATAAGAATTACAAAATAAAATAGCAACCAATAACGAGGATTAAACGGGATTAGAAAATCAGAGTCTCACCTGTAATCTGTTTACACAGTGCCCTCGCTGATCTGGGTCTTAAACAATATCGGCCTCTTCAGGTCCTGTACGAAAGCAGAAGTGAATCAGGCCAGGTGTCTCCTGGGAGAACGGCCCCAGGGGCATCGCAGTCACACGGGGCTGCTGGCAGTACACTTACGTCTCTCTCAGGATGAGGAGTTGATAATAAATGTACTTGCATTACAGTGTTCTCAGTAATTAAAGGGCATTTAAAACATGAACCTCAAAGGCAGTGAGCGATTGGCAGTTGTGCTGCAGCCTCATGAGGCTGACGAGCTGTGAGAATTTTATCAGGTTTTCATCTCTCTGCCGAACCTCTTTCTCAAGAAGATCCACCCTGGATGAGGAAAAGTGCATATTTATCAGTACAAACTTCAAGCTGGGAAGAAGATGACTGTCACCATCTTTAGGAGTATTAAGAAAACGGTTTCAGTGTTGTAACCTTCGCTGCATGAACGTTACTGTGGCAACAGCATCTGCTCTGGCCTCCTCCTCTTCATTCAACCGTCTGAGCAGCTCCTTCTTGTTGAGGAGCAGAGCCTCATTCTCGGTCTGCACCATCTTCACCATGTCACTCTCCTGGAGAGACACCCCCCAGAACCTTAATATCTCAGTATATCAGGATCTCAATATCTTCACCATGTCACTGTCATGGAGAGAAAACCCCCTGAACCTCAGTATCTCAGTATCCTCAGCTGTGCTTTACCTTCTGAAGACGCTTGGTGAGGATCTCCAGCTCCCTCTGCTGCTCCACGATCTTCTCGTCTCGCCAGGCCGTCTCCCTGAGATACACCTCTCTGGCCTTGCCCAGTCTCTCTCTGTGCCGTAGCTTAGCGTCGTGCTGCTTGCTGGAGAAACATTGAATCAGTTTAGAAACGGAGATGGAATAAGTACTTTTCTATGCATATTTAAAATGGCAGCATGAAATCAACATGTGTAATGCTTTCAAATGGAGAACGCGTACATATGATAGTTATGCGTCTATGTACCTGATCTGAACGGACAAGTTAACATTGGCTAGCTGGAGCTGCGTGTCGACTTTCTCATAGTCCTGCTGGCTGAGGGTCAGTTTGTCCTTCAGGTTCGTGATGACCTGTCTGAGCTGCTTGAAAATAAAACACAGAGTTCTTTCTTAGAACAGCCTTCATGCTTTGTCTTGTGTATGACACAGCTATACGACTGTATGACACAGCTATACGACTGTATGACGGAGCTCCGTTTGGCACGGACTGTTTTATGTGGTGGGTTAGTGGTCATGTATGGAGAGTGAATGTTTAGGGTTAGACTAACCTAACACTAGCCCTAACCATAGACTGCAGGGGGCTGTGAGAGAGAATCACCTCAGTTATCTCTTTGTTCTCCAGGTCTTGGACCTGCTGAGCCAGCTCCGCCTTGGCCTGGGTTAGCTGAGCGTTATTGGCCAGCAGTGACTCCAACTCCAGCTGCAGCTCCTCCTCCCTCTCTGCTAAGCGCTTCCTGTATGACATTAAGATGCAAAAAAAGCCTTCAGAGAGGGCGGAGCCTATCACACATCACTTTGCTAATACTGTAGAGCCTAGTCACTTTGATCTGAACCACAGTAACAAATTCCTTATGTTTCTTACAACTATGTTATTCATCATATTTCTCTACTGTGATTGTCTGTGGAGTGCACTAGTCTAGTGGCTAGCAGCTCTCAGTACCACTGCTGTTGGGAGTTCTCAACTTGATTCTTCAAGGTGGACATCTCAGCCACCATGTCCCTGAGCTCCTGCTCCAGGTTGCTACTCTGGGTGCTGAGAGTCTTCTCTGCATTTAGCTGCTGGGTGTCGCTCTTCAGCAGCTGCTGAACATGCTGAATCTGTAGCACAGCCAGGTGTAAGGGCCAGGTGTAAGGGCCAGGTGTAAAGCACTCTGGCGTCTACAAACCATGCTCACATTCCACACTATGAACATTAAGACACTTGGCAAGCAGGCTTTACCTCACTGACCACAGAGACCACCTGTTCATGCTGGAACAGGTCCTGCTCCTGCTCCTGAGGCTGGCACGTCTCCAGGTCTTGCTGGGAGAACTGGAGCCCTGCAGACTGGGAGCCTTCATTCTCCACCTGCTGCTTCACTGTGGTCTGGCCCTCCGCAAGCTCAGCAGACACCTGCGACAGTGCTGGCGTGAGCTTCGGCGACAGGGGGCCCAGGTGTTTCCATGGTCCACAGGTGTGGATCATGGTGTGCAGTGTTAAACGTCACTTTTAACATGTTAACATGCATTTCGCTAGCTTCACAAACACTGCTGGTAGTCTATACCTCACGGTTCTCCTGCTCTAGGACGGTGATGCTGCTGTGACGTTGGCTGTTCCTCTCACTCTGAGCATACAGCTGTTCGTGGCTGTTCGTGAGGAGATCACGAGTCCTCTTAAGCTCCTCATTTAGCCTCTTGCACTGTGTCCAGGAGTCCCGCAGCTGAGCTTCCTGGGACTGAGTCACAGCAGTGAGTCAAAGTGAAGATGTTACATGTGCTTCCAACAACCCTGTGTAAGATGACCATGCATTTCCACTCCATGTGCATTTGTGGACTGTTATTACATGTTAGCATGAAGCCCGTGCTCACCTGTATCAGGGCCTTGGCCTGCTCCGCCTTGGCCTGCTCTTTCTCGGCCAGGTGCTGTTGTTTGGCCTGCTCTTTCTCTTCATGAAGTGTGGACTTGACCCAGTCCAGTTCAGTGCTCAGAGACTCCATCTGAGAATTAGTCAGAGGATTAGTAAAAAAGCGTAACTAAGTTCCACAAGCATCAGAGAGACTCATCTCCCCTCCATACCAGCTGCAGATGCTGTGCACACTCCCTGTCCTGTCTCTGAGAATTCTCAACACTGACTTCCTCAATTTTTTCCAGGAGATCTATCTGTGAATGCACAGCAGACAGCATGTTGCTTTGATCATCTGGTAGACCTATACTACCCTCACCAGCATTACAACCCCCTAACCCTAACCCTCTAACCCTAACCCTCTGGTGACTCGCACCTGCTCCTGAAGGTACTGGATTTCAGCCTCATGGTCACTATCCTTTTGCTCCTGCAGTTCCTGCAGCTGCAGGGTAAGGTCTTCAGCCACCTCCCTCCTCTTCCTCTGATCTTCACACTCCTCCACTGCTTTCTTCCTCTGCATGGTCTCCTGCTCAAGCTGAGCCTGAAGATTCAGAACAAGCCGCCTCAGGTCCTGAAGGCCACCGAGCTTCTCCTCCATCTCCTCACGGCACCTACAGAATCAGTCCCACACATCACCGTTTAACCAACCCTAAGTTATTACAGCCACTGGCCAAAGTATTAACAAAACTGTCAGCGAGTGAAAAGCAAGTGCCAACCTCTTATGGATGTCCTTCAGTGCTTTCTTCCTCATAACTTTCGATGAAGAAGTCGTGCTGAGGATTTGACTCTAAAGAAATAAGGCACTTGTTATTTTCGAATTTGTGCTGAGGATCTAGAGATTCAACGGCTGTGAGGGCCGGTTTGTTTAACCTTTGTCAGTTTCTGAGTAAAAGCCTCGATAACTTCATCCCGGTCACTGTCCGAGTCATCAATCTAATGATTCAAAGAGGATTGAAAAACTTTGTATTGTGATGAATGTTATGAATAATATTAATAATAATAGATTGCATGAAAACATAATATATTGCATTATTCTTTCTTCCACAGGATCCTTCAATGTCCATTTAATAAACTTTTATGAAATTACTTCCATACATTTTTACAACACAAGACTCGTCTCATACCAGCTCAAGCAACTGCAAGCAGTCGGTTTTCATTTTGTGAACAGTGGCCTTCAGCTGGTGGACCTCTGCCTCCAGAGTCTCCTTCACCTCATTTACCTTGATGTATTGAGCCACATCTGTAGGAAGAACAGTTTTTCTCTATGTCTGAAATCCTGAGCAACTGTTTCTAATTACAAACCAATTAATCATGTAAATTTAATGTGGCTGAGAATAGAAAAAATGTGAAACAGTGCATTACCATGGCGTTTCAAGTCCTCCATTTCCTGCCTAAGCTGCTCAACTTCTAGCTGAGCAGCCTGGAGCTCTGGCTCTGAAAGAAACACAGACATCATGAAAGGACATGTTAGACATGTACGCATGCATGCGCACACACATACATACACATACACATTGGGCTAGTATGACTTCATTTCCTCCCATTCCTGCTGCTTATTTGCAAAGGAGGAAGTGGGCAACACCTCCGACCGGTTGTGGATGAGATCAGGCCGTCCCTGCCCAGACACCCAGACACCCACCGTAGGCTATGACGGCTAAGCGGGCTGACTCCAGCTCATCAGTGAGGCGCCGGATCTCCCTGTGGGCCATGTCCAGCCTGGAGGCCGCCTCAGCCACATCCCTCTCCAGACGCTTCCGCTCTTCCAGGAGGTTCTCCTCACCAGCCTGCCTGCTCGCCTTACACAGGGCAGAAGAACATGTGTTCAGAGGCAGGTTGGGGCAGAGCCAGAGCACGGCTGACTCGTGAACCTGACAGCAACATGCACGCTGTAGCCATTTTGCATCCCGCATGAGCATACATGCTGCATCACCCGTCGGGGCTGCTGTGCTCAGAGGGTTAGAAGGTTAGTCAGAAGGAAAAGCAGGCCAGGTTAATTTGCTGGTGAAATACAGAAAGGTTGCTGGTTTTCTCAGCCAGGAAGGGGAGACAGGCACATAGACGCTTCTTCCTATCAAACTAATGAAGCATTGGCAGTGTAGACGTACGGGGTGAACCCTCTGCCTGGTCTGCAGCACTGGTGTGAGTCCCAGGAGTCTCTTCCACAGACTCGGCCCTCGCAGGGACTCTGCCTTGTGGGGAAAGAACGTTTGTAGGTTTCTCTGGGCCAAACTGCATTTTAACATCAAAGAATGAACCATAACAAAACCAAACCACACTGTATGACCTTACTTGGTCTGGGCTCTCTTCAGGACTCTGCAGTATGGTCTTCTGAAAACTGTTTGTCATGTTGCCATCATTGAAGTCCAGAAGTTTCTCCAGGAGAGAAGACCTCTCTGCCAGCAGGTAAGCAACCTGCTCACTCAGGCTGCAGGAGATGACATCTTCCAGGTCCACCTGGCGCAACATCTCCGCTATCTCACTCTCCTGGGCCTCTGTGCACACAGAGAGAGCTGATGAGAAGATGGAGTCTGGAGTTCATTGGAAGAGCACAAAAACACATCATGCAGAATGTCACATGGTTGAAGAGGTTGGAGACCTTGCAGCAGTCTGAACTGGTCCAGTCTGTTGAGGAGCACTTCGTTATCCTGTTGCAAATCTAGAGCCGCTGAGTCCTGATTCTTGGATAGACTCCGAATATTTTCAACATGCTGTGCTACCTGAGAGAAACACATAAAACATGCTTTGGATATAGAAATCTGTTCCTACATCATCTTAAAAAATTACAATAGCCTCATTTACTCATCTTGCTAATTCAGGCTCGCTTGAAATCACACTCACGATTTTGATCTCCGCCGCGTGCTGAACGCGCAGATCCAGTATGTTCCGAGTGAGCTCTCTCGCGCTTTTGTCCTTCTCGACGTAGAGCCGCCACAGCAAAGCCAGACGCTCAGAGCTGGAGGCCTCCACAGACAGTCCTTCTTGCAGCAAGCGCTGCTCCATCTCACCCAACGACTCCATCGCCTGAAGAAATACAGGCACAGCTTAGGTAAAGACCATCATCCCTGATTTTGTAACTACCCATCAATAAAACTTACGTGTTAGGTTCCGTGTAAAATATCAAATATATAAATCACTAACTTAAAATAAGTTACCAAAACTGATAACGTACAGTTTTAAACAAGGAACCAAAGTTCAGAGACGCTCTTACGAAGGCACGCCTTTTGACAGCAAGTTAAACAAACGGGGCACGAGCGAAAGGGACGGACGGGATGCCACGAGGACAACGCGGACAGCTGTTTTTCAGCTTTAAAGGATCCAGCCTGCTAACTACGATTTTATAATCAATCCACTCTGACTTCAGAAGTAAATAAAATCCGCTAAACCGCATAGCGATCGTTAACCAAACAAAACCAAGCTAGCATATAGGAATATAGATTAGCTTTTAAGTAAATAATTAAAATCCATCGTATCGTTGACCATAAATCGTCTTCGTTAAGCGAAGTGGCTATTAATGTGTAAAGAAATGTTTACCTCTGGAGTCTTTACCGGTAATCAACAGAATGTAGCAGATGTTACTGTATTGAACGCTTTTCAAACGCGAAACAGTCTACTTTCCGTCAGTCCAACCAACGCTGGCCTTGTTTCGAACACAAAGTTTGGGATTCTAGGACGCCACATTGTGACGTCCGCGTGTTGCCGAGCACAGCATCACAATGCAGCTGCCAAATAAAAACATAGTTGCGGCGTGCGGTACGTAGCGGACATGCTTCCGTTCCTGCAAGAGCGCAGTTGTGATGGGACGTCTCACTCCCGCAAAAAAAAAAAACAGTCCCGTTACAGCTGTCTGTGGAAGACCTGGGAGGGGCTAGTAATCACTGGAGCTTAATGCTATCCCACAGGCAAATTCACCAAAAATAAAAAAAATTTTTTTTACTTATCACATTTAATTATTATTGATGAGTATGAATTCACAGCCGGTCCTTTGCATTCTGGGTGGTCTGTAGTTTTCTCTAACAGGAAGTGATATTGTGATATATCGCACACTAAGCATCAGCGTAATTGCTCACATCTGACCACTTAAGCACGTGAAGCTTGGCTCAGCGGACTTATGCAAGAAATTCTATTTCTATCTCCATTTTTCACTGATTTGAAATTAGTTAAAAGAAACGGATGCAAAAGTTAAAAAAACACTATCACAACACCTCATGAGTATTTAACTATTCTCCTCTGGAGTCTTTTTTGTCCTTCTTCAAATTTTAAAAATTCCATTTCAAAGTCTTAACATCCGATGCTGACCACGTGTGGTTTTGGGCAGCCCTGTCACTGACCTATTTTCATTTTGTAAAATCAAGCCTAAAGTGTGTAGTGGAAGGCAGTTTGACGTAAAATGGGCGTTTGAGGCTCTCCATACAAACCAAGCCTCCATGTCCGTCCCTGACCCCTCCCAAGAGGGAGTGGATAGAACTGGCAAAACGGAGAGGGCAAACAGAACAAGGACTGGGGGAAAGTGAGACCAAGATAGTTGTTTGCTGGAACTTTGTACTACTTACAAGGTAAAGTGCTGCTTGTCTCTTTGTGTCATAATCTTATCCTATTACTAAACACAGCAAAACACCACACAACAAAACACTCTTGGTTTGAGATACTCTAGCACTTTAAGGGATGGGTGGCTTCATGTGTCTGAGCACCAGTGTACATCCGTTTCACACTGGTACACTAGACCAGCAGTGAAAACACACGAGACATTCCTGTGCCCAGTATAAAGTTGGAACCCACATCTGAGGAGTGTTTCAGCTCCCAAAAAGTGTAATTTGAAGTTTAGGTCTGCATGAATTAACGGGACTTTATTTATAATTCATTTACAATACCCGTGATTTCATTATGTTTCATTATGTTCACAACATTTTCTTGAATGTTGCTGTTGCTGAGCGTGTAAAATGTATGGCTTTGGCAACCCCACAGTCTGTTCACACTGTTTGGTCAATGCAAAGGTGGTTCTGCTGTGTGGATGTCATGTGAAGACCAGTCTGATTTCAAAATACAGAATTAACACAGGATTGAAAGAAACGCCACTGAGAAGAGAAGTGCCGTCCATCCTGCAGCAGGACCAAAAGGTTGTGGGTATACAGGACTGCTCAAGGAAAATATTAGTGCAGATACACTACCATATAACTGTGGACGCTGCAAGCAGCTACTCACTGGTGACACAGTACGTGTGGAATTTCAGGGCTGGGTTCCTGGACACACACTGTAACTTCACCACTTCTGAGCCACCATCTGCAGCCCAGATCAACAGGACCAAGCTCCACTCTGAATGGGTTTTTTGTTGTAAAGTCTTAGGGATACAGGATGCCACTGTTCTTAGGGTTCCATTAAAAATATCTTCATCGTTCCACATGTAGCTAACCAAGCTGGATTCCGAGGTTACCCAGCAGCCCACTCCCAGATTACCCAGCAGCCCACTCCCAGATTACCCAGCAGCCCACTCTTGCATCTTTTGGGTTGCTAAGATAGAAAATCTTTCAGTGCAAAGTTTGTTTAGATGATGTTTTGTATCTAGTCAGATGAAACGGCTAAAACCAAGGAAGTGAAACTTCATAGACATGATGACAGTGTAACAGAATTCTAGTGCAGATCTTTACTGGATTTGTCATAGACAAAAGAGATGGAAGTGAAACTGGGAATTGACTGAAGCATTTTAATGACATGGCAGCAGGGCTGAAGCCTTCTTGCCTCTAGTGCTGGATTCAGTTTGAGTGCATGCAAAAAGTGGATAATGCCTGGTATGTAATTACTGCACATGGCGCTAGCTGGAGATCAAAGAGGCAGACAACATGTTGTTTATACAGTTCTCTGTTTGCCTCAGAGGTTGTTTCAAGCAGACCGTGGCGCTCCCTCCCCTCTTCCCCTTTTCCTCTCTTCCCCTCTTCAAGGAGTCAATAAGAGAAGGGACAGAGTTGAAGAGGTGGAGGGTAGACCTACTCACCTTTTATCTGCAGGACTACGTTAAGTCTAGTTCCAAATGGCATCTAACATTGTAGTATTTTCTGCCCACAGGACATAGTCGGATGGCTTTCACTGGGATGTTTACAATGGCTTTCATGCTGATGTCAGCAACACTTCTGCATTTGATAGTCCTGGCCATGCTGTTCATTGCCACCATGGAGAAGGTGTGACAGTCTTGGTTCATTACGTCTGGCGTCAGCACTCATCCAGGAAGTGTGCCGTGTCGGATATGTAATGCTCCTGATCTGTCTGTGTTTCAGTCGTGGTGGATGTGGGGTGACGTGGAGAACACAGACCTCTGGCATAAATGCATGTACGACAACACCACAGACACATGGCTGTGCACCTCTGCCACAGAGAACGGTACAAAGAACCCTTTAATCCACCCACTCCCTGCACTTTACACCCCTGTGAGCTCACGCCTACAGGTGACTGGCAAGAATGAGTGAGTGTGCCTGAGGCTGGCCCGTGAGTGTGTGTGTGTGTGTGTGTGTACCTGAGGCTGGCCCGTGAGTGTGTGTGTGTGTGTGAGTGTGCCTGAGGCTGGCCCGTGAGTGTGTGTGTGTGTGTGTGTACCTGAGGCTGGCCCGTGTGTGTGTGTGTGTGTGAGTGTGCCTGAGGCTGGCCCGTGAGTGTGTGTGTGTGTGTGTGTGTGTACCTGAGGCTGGCCCATGAGTGTGTGTATGTGTGTATACCTGAGGCTGGCCCGTGTGTGTGTGTGTGTGTGTACCTGAGGCTGGCCCGTGAGTGTGTGTGTGTGTGTGTACCTGAGGCTGGCCCGTGTATGTGTGTGTACCTGAGGCTGGCCCGTGAGTGTGTGTGTGTGTGTGTGTACCTGAGGCTGGGCCGTGAGTGTGTGTGTGTGTGTACCTGAGGCTGGCCCATAAGTGATGGAGTGCTTGTGTCTCCTGCAGAGTGGCTACATTCAGTCCAGGCCTTCATGGTGGTGGCTGTGATCCTCTCTGCCATCTCCTTGCTGGTGTTCCTCTGTGAGCTCTTCACCATGTCCAACAAAGGTCTCTTCTGCTTCACGGGCCTCTGCCAGATCTTCGCAGGTATAAAAAGTCTTCCTCAACCCTCTTCTTCTCCAATCCAGACTGAATACTTTCTCTCAAAACTAGGCACGATGAATTTTCTCATAAACCAGCTGAATAAAATAGAATGTAATTTGGTGTCAGGTCTATAGGGATGTGTTTTCATTGACTATAAAGTGCTTTACTGTATATTATGCTGTGAATAATATTTTGTGTTGGTATTCAGAATGCGTTCCATTCAATCCAGATCTAATCTCATGATACTTCACTGAATGATTGAAAAAAAAACTGTGTACCACAGTGCCTCCTTGTGGCCATCACGGATATAGCCTTTGTCTCAGCTTCTCTCTCGTCTCTCAGGTCTGGCCGTGTTTGCGGCTGTACTCATATACAGCTTCCAGAGGAAGCAGATCCTACAGGACCCCCGGGAGCTCTCCTTGGGCCGCTTCGGATACTGCTTTGTCCTGGCCTGGGTGTGTGTGCCACTGCTGCTCACCCTCGGGGTGTTCCATGTCCACCTGCGCAAGAGGGCGTAGCCCAAACCCTGCCCTCATGCCCAGTGCCATAACATCCTATTGGCTGTTCCCACTCCAAATCATAAACGCTAATCATAACTTTGTGTGGGTGCTAATGTAATCCTAAATTCTGGTTTGTGACATGGCGCACCAATGGCAGAATGTTTGCAGATGTTATTATTACAGAGCAATACAGAGTATTGCTTCAGTGAGTTATCCAGTCCCTGTTTTCAAGCTGCTTACTGCCCTCTGATGGTCGGAGGCTGAATTGCTGTCTCTCTCAGATGGAAGAGCCTGTTGTTCAGGCTGAAGGTTGTGTTCACTTCTTTTTGATTTGCTACTACTAAGCTTTTTTAGATGTTAAATATATGACATCTGTTTCCTGTAAAGTAGAAAAGAGAATCTTTTGTTAATTTCTTTTATTTCATTTTCTCTTAAATGTATAAGAAACAGCATACAGTCCTGAAGCAGTATGACACTTACACTGAGCTTATGGCTCAATTTAAAGCTTAGTTTATGTTATTAGTAACATTGTATACTGTTTACAGTTTATATATGGAAGTAATACAGAATTACTATAAACAAGAATTTAGTAGAAAAGGGATTACCCAATAATGATTGTACATTGTGTACCTGTTATTTTGCTATTCCTATTTTTTGGATAAAAAGTATGTCGCGTGACCAGGCATGGGAAGCGATTCAGCGCAACTCTTTCTTATACGCTTTATGTGAATCTAAAATTGCTCCGGCATGCCAGGTACACAGTGATTGTGTGTAGGCAGTGTAAAGGAAAGCTTCTAATGACTGCCATTCAGCCACAAGCCTGAAGGCAGGGTGCCCTCGTTGGAAATGCCAGTCAGTCCTGATTTGTACAATCCTGCAAACACACAGCAAGTGTATCATGACTCAGACAGAGAATGGTGTTCAGGAGACTGAGAGACAGCTGCTCAATGAAGAACCACCACACACTACCTTGTTGTTTACACGATAACAAATACATTTTAATATTGGTCAAGGTTTTCAAATACAAAACTGCAGGCAAGGCCTGAATGACAAGCTCCATTATCACTATAATCTAGTCAAGCAAACATCATCTCTCTCTCTGAAGAGCTAGCTCTTCAAATCTGAATAAATCTGGTTCATTCATAGGAAAATGTGGGGTTGCTTCTGTGAGTGACAGACACCGGTCCCTGTCTGAGACCTGCCCTTCTGGTAGAACCAGTCACTGCGTGTATGACAGTGAAGTGGGAACACAGACAGAAAGAGGCACATTGTATCGGCTGGAGGGAGAATGGAGAGAACACAGAAGGAAATCTGATACTGGACCCGCCTCAGACACAACCGTGGAAAAGGGGGACGCGATCAACGGGGACGTCCGGCCTTCCTGCGTCTGAAGCTGGGAGACCCGATGAATGCTGAAAACGTAAGAAGTTTACGACGGGCACCGAGAGCCGGACGAGCACTCTGTAGCAGGCGACGCAAAGAAAATGTAGAAGGGGTTAAGAGGACATTCTGAAGAGGAAGATCTGAGGGAGAAATGTGAGAATGCTCAGAGTGGTGGAAGCCTGTGGCGATCTTTGAAGCAGACGAGGTGAGTGTTTCTGCAGCTCCTCCGTGCTCCTGCGCCGTATCGGACGTCTTCCCCTTTGTGTTGCTACTACGTTCCTTCTCAGTGTTATTTCAAAAGTGAGCCTTGCGTCAACATGTGACGTGTCATGTTTGACCAAGGCAGGGAACATTCTTAAACTGAAACTGCTTTCGTCGCCTCCGGACGCAGACGAATCGCAGCTGACAGGCTGCACGTGGGACTGCGGCGCTCGCAGCGAGAGCGTCTCTGTGCGCGAGATCAGAGACTGGTACGTGGTAGATGTCGCCCCAACCGTCCTGCCCCACTCGCCGCTGAACCTTCGCACAGCATCATGGACCACGTCACCAGCGCTCTGCCGATGTTCCGCCTCCACGCTCACACTCCAGTCGTGATCTCCAGGTCTCAGGAGAAGAGTCTCGACGACGACGCCGTCTTCCACCCCCTGAGCGAGTCCAGCCCTGAGCTTGTGCACTGTGAGGCGGAGCGCCAGGCTCTGGAGCGCCTGCTGACTGCGGGGCCCAGCGACTTCTACGCCCGCGTGTGCCAGGGCCACCTGGGCCCCTTCCTCTCGCCCGAGGAGGTGCGGCAGGTGTCCGGCTGGGCGGAGGACTACTGCAGCGGCGAGGAGCTCCAGGAGGGCGGCGACGGCGCGGATGAGGGTGGCTCCACCACGCGGCCGTTCTCCGTGCGGTACTTCCCCGTGCACTCGGACACACCGGCACCTGAGCTGGAGTTGGGCTGGCCGGAGAAGCACACGTGGGAAGGGACCGATCAGGCGGTGGTCTACACCAACCCCCCGGTGGAGCAGGCACCCCACGTACGAGAGGTAGTCAGGAGGCTTTTGCAGGGCGCAAACACGGTAGGTACGACTTCTGTACATGGTCAGAGTGTCATTGTCAGACTGAACTGGGAGGGTCATCAGCTGCCATTCACCTGTGTCATCTCTGTAACACAATGGCGTGAACCGCAGCGGTGAGAAGGCATGTGCTTTTCCATGACACCCGTGGGCTAAGACAACACTCTTTACGTTTGGGTGGAGTAGCTGATCGCTATAGTAACGGACAGACTTACGGACATCATGGTGATCAGGGATCTCCGGTGTGCTGCGTCTCGAGGTGTCGCTGTCTACATCATCTTGAACCGAAGATCTGCGCCGGATAGCTTCACTACAGACAGACTCAGACACCCGGTGAGTCAACAGCCAATTGGCCTCTGTCATTCACACGATTGGTTAATTGTAAACAATGTGCACTGCGTTTAGCTTTTTGATCTGTTGTCCAGCCCAAAATCCACGTTTTCCCTTTTTTAACGTATGCAATTTCTCATAACAAGCAGTGAGCTCAATGATGCTACTGATAACATGCTTAATACATCAACAATGTGCAGCCCGTTTATGTACAGTCAACAATACGACCAGAAGGACTGACCAAGCATTTAAACGATTTAGCACGGTGTGTTTAACTTCCATGGCCAAGTGTAGCGAGCATTCTTTGACTCGTAGAGAAGAATTTCAGCAAAGTACAAGGGCAACAGGTTGTTCAGCATTCATCACTATGGTCAGGACCTGCTTTGCTTGGTCACAGCTGAAAAGAAATTCTCGGTTAATGAACACAGAGTTAAGTGCTTTGAACTATAAATATCCTGAGTGTCTGAAAGAAAACAGTTGTGAAATCTTAAAGATTATACACTGTTAATTAACCCTGATTTAACTGCCTTTTCTGACTTCAGTAAACCACTGCATCCACTTTTCACAGAACATACAAGTTCGGACAGCGGGGGGGAAAGTGTTCCTCTCTCGCGGTGGGAAGATGGTGACTGGAGATCTGAAGGAGAACTTCATCCTGGTGGACCTGGAGACTGTGGTCCTGGGGAGCTACAGGTATGATTCAGTGAAAGGTGATCAGTGTGACAGGATAAAGCCGATGCTGGCCCATAGACCTTGATTCTCTCCTCCTGCTTCTCCAGTCTCACCTGGACGGACGCTCACCTGCACCGCCAGCTCATTACAGTCCTGCGTGGCCCGTCGCTGCAGGCGTTCGACCGGGAGTTCCGCATTCTTTACGCCACCTCGATGCCCGTCCCAGACGTGTGGAAGCCTGACGGGGCCACAGGCATGTACCAGTTAGACGGAGGCCACGCCCTCTACCACTCAGAGCATGTGGAACCCAACACCCACATGTCAGTGCTCTTACAGAGCCCCCCGAGCCCCCCAGCGCCCCCTACTGACAGCCCTATAGACTGGGACACTCTGGGGGTCACCCAGTGGAACCTCGGCTTCTCGGAAGACCCTCCTCATCTGCCTGGGCCCTGTGAAGAGCTGCCCATGCTCCACAGTGGAGGGGCAGGAGTGGAGGGGCAGATGGAGGGTGTTGGGGGCGGAGAAGACACTGGTATACTAGGATGGAGAGAGGGGAACAGGTAAGTGATGTCATCAAGCTTTGAGTATTTAGTTGCCCGTGTTTTACATGTGCTTTGAATCTGTTGGTTAAATAATTGAAGAATTTAGAGTGGTGTGAAAAAGTGTTTGCCCCCTTCCTGATTTCCTTTTTGTTTTTGCACGTTTATCACACTTGAGTGTTTTGGAACATCAATTTAAATATTACTCAGACAATACAAGTAAACACAATATGCAGTTTTTTAAATAAGGTGTCTATTATTAAGGGAGAAAAAAACCTAGACCTATATGGGCCTGTGTGAAAAAGTAATTGCCCCCGAAGCCTAATAACTGGTTGGGCCCTTTGCAGAACAACTGCAGCCAAGCATTTGCAATTACTTGCAAGGAGTCTTTTACAGCATTGTGGAGGAATTTTGGTCCACTCATCTTTGCAAAGTTGTTGGAATTGAGCTATGTTGGAGGGTTTGAGGGTTTTTAAGGTCATGCCATCTCAATAGGATTCAGGTCAGGACTTTGACTGGGCTACTCCAAAGTCTTCATTTTGTTTTTCTTCAGCCATTCAGAGGTGGACTTGCTGGTGTGTTTAGGATCATTGTCCTGCTGCAGAACCCAAGTTCGTTTCAGCTCGAGGTCATGGACAGATGGCCGGACATTCTCCTTTTTTGGTAGACAGCAAAATTCATAGTTCCATTTATCCAGGTCCTGAAGCAGCAAAACAGCCCCTGACCATCACACTACCACCACCATATTTTACTGTTGGTGTAATGTTTTTTCTGAAATGCGGTGTTACTTTTACGCCAGATGTAATGGGGCACACACCTTGCAAAGAGTTCAACTTTTGTCTCGTCAGTCCACAGAATGTTTTTACCTAAAGTCTTGGGGATCATCAAGATATGTTCTGGAAAAATTGAGCATGAACACTGACCTTAACTGGATGTTGGATGTTGTTCTTTGGATGTTGTTGTGGGGTCTTTTGTGACCTCTTGAATGAGTCATCACTGCGCTCTTGGGGTAATTTTGGTCGGCCAGCCACTCCTGGGAAGGTTCTCCACTGTTCCATGTCTTCACCATTTGTGGATCATGGCTCTCACTGTGGTTCGCTGGCGTCCAAAGCTTCCGAAATGGTTTTATAATCCTTTCCAGACTGATAGATCTCAATTACTTTCTTTCTCAGTTGTTCCTGAATTTCTTTGGCTCTTGGCATGCTGGGTAGCTCCTAAAAATCTTTTGGTGTGCTTCACTTTGTCAGGCAGGTCCTATTTAAGTGGTATCTTGATTGAGAGCAGGTGTGGCAATAATGTGACCTGGGTGTAGCTAGAGACAGTGAACCGAGGTGTGATAAACCACAGTCAAATTGTTTTAACAAGGGGGCAATTATTTTTTCACGCAGGGCCATGTAGGTCTGTATTTTTTTCTCCATTAATAATATACACCTTCCTTAGTTGTGTTGTCTTTGACTAATATTTAAATTGGTTTGATGCTCTGAAATACTCAACTGTGACAAACATGCAAAAGAAAAAATAGGAAATCAGGAAGGGGGCAAACACTTTTTCACACCACTGAATGTTATGTCATTGTAACATAGTTTTTCTGCCACATACACTTAACCTGGGCCAGACTGCTTCAGCTGGGGCATAGCGCCATTGTGCCATTAGAATCTGAGAAGATTCCTAAGACCTACACAGTATTTTAGAAAGGGTGCACTGTGACCACAGTACTCCACTGCTCTGATAAACTTTGGTGTTGATGTGCAGTACATCACCACAAAGGTGACTACACAAAACATCCAGGACCCTTTTATCACAATGGCTTCCGCCCTGGTCCTGTGTTTCCTAGTGTGGCAGCTGAGACCAGCCATGTGATTGATTATCAAACGATATTTAGATGAGCTATGGAACTCAGGTTTTCTATTGGTTTCTCTAAATGTGGTTTAATATAAAACAATCTGCAAACCAATAGAAATGTAGATTCTCAAATGAAGAAAACCCAGTCACAGAGACACAGACAGGCAGACTGAGACATGCAACAATACTGAGCAAAATACTGAGGCATGTGGGTAGATAAATATGGAGATATTAAATATAAAAATGAAACGGAGGGAAGGGTGTACATGCATGGGCCTAATAACATTTGTTTGGGTTTTTTTGTGAAAGATATGTGGAAAAACCAGAGAGAGGCCTGTACAGACGTCTGAATGCAGGGACGCCAGCTGAGTGGGAGGACAGGACATCCATGTTCAGGACCCGAGACCTCAGAATGGGGATGAAGCTTAGACCGGATTCTGATCTGTTTTCATACCCTCTTAGACGAGATAATTCACTGAGGATGGACACAGGTCTGGAGGACAACACGAGGTCACAAGGGCCGATGTCATGGCGACACAGATCACTGAGGATGGACACAGGTCTGGAGGACAACACGATGTCACAAGGGGCGATGTCATGGCGACACAGATCACTGAGGATGGACACAGGTCTGGAGGACAACACGATGTCACAAGGGGCGATGTCATGGAAACGTAGATCACTGAGGATGGACACAGGTCTGGACGACAACATGATGTCACAAGGGCCGATGTCATGGCAACATAGATCACTGAGGATGGATGCAGGTCTGGAGGACAACACGATGTCACAAGGGCCAATGTCATGGCGACATAGATCACTAAGGATGGACACAGGTCTGGATGACAACACGATGTCACAAGGGCCGATGTCATGGCGACACAGATCACTGAGGATGGACACAGGTCTGGGGGACAACACGATGTCACAAGGGGTGATGTCATGGCAACACAGATCACTGAGGATGGACACAGGTCTGGAGGACAACACGATGTCACAAGGGGCAGTGCCATGGTTGGTCACAGCCACAGACAATCACCAGGTCCTACAAATGCATTAATGTTCTCACAACACTTTGCTTAAATGAAATATAACATCTGGCCAAAAATGGATGACTACATCACGGCTGTCTCTCTCTCTTTCTCACACACACACAAACACTCTTGCTGTCTTTACTTCCAGAAGCCCCTTGAAGATGGCTTCAGCACCCTCGGTGATAATCTGGAAAGACCCAGAACATGTGAGAGTTCCAGTGGTCTGTGGACACAGGAGGATTCAGCCATGGTCAGCAGGTCCCTGCTGGACCAGAGTGATGATGCGTCACAGATGACAAAGCTCACAGTATGGCAGAATTCCCCTTTGATAGCATGTATTTGACTGATGAGTCTGCATGTCTGATGTGTATACACGTTTTTATATCTCTACACACACACATGACTGAATTGCTAGTGTTTGACCTGTACCTTTCTTCTTCTCGCTCTCCCTGTTAGAGTGGCGAGCACTTCCCGCTTACGCCTGCCATAGCGCTGATCAAAAAGCGGAATGATGACATCAAAGCAGGACTCATGAGGGGTCCGAGATCCGTAATACCACGCAATTACACGTTTGGCCTGCAGAGGGAGCCGTGGAGATCTTCTTCATTCAGTGCACAGAAGAGCGAAGAGAACAAGTGACGATATGCGAATCGGGACGGAAAGTACCAGCGAGTCCACAGAGAAGACGCTTTCATAAAATACGATTATGAAAACCTCCGTTTTTGCTCAATTTAAGTAAATGTTGCTCTGGGATTTTGCTGGCTCAACTGACCAAACCCGAAACTGTATAAAAGAATAAAGATTTTTTTAACTAATGTTTGATTTGGTCACAAACTTGGGACCTGTGCCTGAGTGCAAAAGACAACAGGCGACAGTTGGAACGGAATGGCCAAAACCTCGTGCATTATTAGAATACTAACGCGCAAAACTAAATGTTTTCCTTTGCCTGTCGACTTTTGATTAGCGTAAAATAGCCAGTGGGCGGGAGAAGTGATGAGTGACTAACACACTGACCAATAGAGTCGTACCGTTTGTTCAAGCCCCACTCCCTATCACCATTGAGGACAGAGAAATAATAACAGACAAATGAAAGTCAAGGGCGGCATGGTGGTGTGGTGGTTAGCACTGTCGCCTCACAGCAAGGCGGTCTGGGTTCGATTCTCGGTCTGGGCTGCTCTGTGTGGAGTTTGCATGTTCTCCCTGTGCCTGCGTGGGTTTTCTCCGGGTACTCCGGTTTCCTCCCACAGTCCAAAGACATGCATCCTAGGTTGATTGGTCACTCTAGATTGCCCGTAGGTGTGTGTGTGTGTGTGTGTGTGTTGGCCATGTGGTGGACTGGCGAACTGCCCATGGTGTACCCTGCCTTCGCCCGGAGATGCTGGGATTGACTCCGACTAGCGGGAATAAGCGGTACGGATAATGAATGAATGAATGAATGAAAGTCAACGCTGAACCCCTAGCCTAGATGTCTCTAAACCCAGTAATGCTCGTGTGAAAACGTGACTGCTGGCAACCCCAAAGAGACTTGACATACAAAACATAAAATTACCCCATGTGTAGGTCGTTTGTAGAATGTAGGCGATCGCTAACCACAGCTATTATTATCACCATAGCTATTATCTCACTATAGCGGAATTAACCAACAGTCAGGTGAGACAGGCACAGGAAAGCAAGGTTAGGAAATAAATATTTTGTCTCATTATTTTGGAACAGACTGTACTTTGGGGCTTCCTTTCTGAATTAGACTTTCATGGTTTGATAGGGTCTTAAATGCTGCACTGTGTCCTTGAAGTGTCAAAAGGGATCACCACCTCCCTGCGAGATTCCCAGAAGTGTTTAGAATGTCATTGAACCCTTGCACATTAAATGGGGGTGTTCTCCAGTTGGGATTTAAACAAGATTTCATTGCTGTCCAAATTTTCTTTCACTTCCCTAATCCAGACCACTTCCTCACAGCACTGTCTTCACATCCGTTTCCCCATGTGCTCATGAACTACAGAGTTATATCACTTCTAACTGTATACCAGCTACTTTCCCCAGTAACAGAGGATATTATTAATTTTGGCTTAGATCGGTCATGTTGTATTAATGATACAATTCGGTGCCTTTTGTGTCCGCAGTACTGATCACTATATTTATTATGTAAAAATGCAAACAATATAAATTCTGTAAATCTGTAAAAGTTAATACTTTTCAAAATGTTAAACATAATGCAGTCTACCCCCAAATACATTTTTATACTTTTAACACTGTTTTTACTTTTCAGACCCTAGGGGTTTGCCCATGTCCCTGTAGTTGTGCATTCTGTTTTTGTGATGGAAATATGAGGTATAATCATTAGAAGATTTCAGTATTTTAATTTTGTCCTCCCTAAACTGTAGTTTTTTTTCCCTCAATGAGTTTTTTTTTATCACCAATTGTAAGGGTTTATCGCATGTCCCTAAAGTGTCCACCCTGTTCTACCTAAGTACTGTCTCTTCAAATAAAGAGCTGTTTTGCATACTGAGAATTTCCTGGAGATCACACAATTTCCTGGAGGGAAAACAACTGTGGAAGATCAGTGGCTATCTCCTGATGAGTGGCTATCTCCTGATCAGTGGCTATCTCCTCATTTATCCCATCAGCCTGACATGGTCAGCCACAACATGTCCACACTGTTAAGAGAATTATGAAGACAAGCAGAAAGATTGAATAATTTCATAATAATCATATTAAAAAGCATGCGATTCTTTGTCTAATTTCACTTTTTTGTTAGAGTGGTTTTCGCTCACACACTGGATAATGGTGAACTTTATGTCAGAATGTCCACCCTGTTATGGTCCACCAATGACCTAACAGGGTGGACATCATAATGTATCTATGGAAATGCATGTGTGTTTTATGTAGCTTTATTAGTCAGTCCAGTTAGCATATTGCTATAAATATTGACATCAAGTGTGTGTCTCTTAAGTGCTGCTGAGAGACAGAAGCATTACTGGGAACGTTGGGATTCTAATCCTGAAAGGAGGATGAAATATCCACAAAAAGAGAGATAAATGGTGGAGAGATAAGCAGACAAGCAGGAAGAAGACAATAGCTGAAGTCAATGTCACGGTAAAATGCACAAATACTTCTGGCCAAGTCCATGAGAGAATTTCAGCTGGTATAATGATGACCAGGTACTCTGCCTAATGCAAGAGCTTCTGAACAAACAGTCATTCCAACTTGATAAAATCACATAGACCTGTTAGGATTTGATGTTTCCCATATAACACTTGTTTGTGATTGTGTAAATCCATGTTTTTTCAGAAGTTTTTAATTTTAAAAGTTCTTATAATTGCTTTTGTTTACCATTTACCCAATGTTAACAATTGCCTTTAAAAACTGTTTAAAGTTTACTAATCTTGAAATCTGCTTTATCAACTGTTCAGTTCACTGTGAGAATTCAGACACACAAATCATAAAATATGTTTTTTAAAGTAAAGAATAAAGGAAAACATCACTTCAAAGTTGAAAAGGGACATGTTAGATCTCAGCTAATGTCTGTTTTGCACATCATTGTAATCCATAAGTCTTTCAAACAGTTATGCATATGTGCGTAACAGGGTGGATGTCCTGGGACAGAGATTTCATAAAAAATGTTTAAATAAATGCTACAGATTATATACCTGATCATGACCAAAATTAGTTTTTAAAAGCTTAACATGTCAATTTCACAATAAACCATGAAAAACGAATAAAAACATTTAATTTTCAAAACATTTTGAGGTCCAAATGGCACAGAATCCCAGAAATGACCCATGTAGCACTCTTACTGTCTAGAAATTTCCCTGCGATTGTATTTACCGTTAATAGCTACAGTTTGAACTTGAGGAGTTGCCCAAGTTGCCCAGTGCAAAAACGCAGCAGTTTATTCAGTGTTCAGTGGGAGATTTGGGTATTGAGTCAGCAGCAGAGCACAGCAGAGCGTGTGATCTTTAAAATGTGAGTGTGTGGGCGAGGAGACTGTGGGGGCGTCTAACGTGGGTGTGCATGCATGTGACGTTTTGGAACTTACGTCTTGTGGTCTGCTATGTAACCATACGCACTCTCTGAGTCTAATATTGGTCAGGCGACAGGCTTTCAGTCTTCAGTTTGTCTACACTATACCAGAGACGCAACTTCTGTTTGAAGCTCCAGGAGCAGAATCTAGAGGAGCAGCAGAGCTGTGTGGATACGCGTGTGTGGATACGTGTGTGTGGATACGTCTGTGGTCTGAGGAGGGATGAGGCTTCTTGGGGCTGTTCTCCTCCTGCTTCATCTCTCACTGGGGTACAAGGAGCCGTCTGGATGTGCAATTTGGAAACTCGGAGCTCACAGCAGTTCTGATGTCTGCTGCACTGCGTGCCGCCCAGGTACGTCCTCCGGGGGCTCGTGTAGAGAGATGGGAGGTTCCTTGGGGTCACCAGCACACCAAAGACCAGCTCACACACCCAGAGGAGGAACACAGACCTGAGACACAGATTCCCTTCAAGAAAATGTTGTCAAGAACGTGTGAAAATTTTAAACGTATCGAAATGTAAGAGCATGAATGCTGTTAATTCTAACAAAGTTGATTTAAATTTTTTGTCAATCCAGTGATTTTTTTTATGTGCATAAACTGACAAGCAGAAGCAGTTTAACACCCAAACCTACAGCCCACAAGTGAATGAAGGGATATTACTAGAAACTGAAAGACAGATAGATAGACAGACAGAAGCAATGCATGTTCTGTTAATGTTTCTGCTAGTGCTGAAGTACTGTAAGATATGTTGTTCTCCTGACCACATCCTCTATATAGACCTAGTGTCAACTGAGAAGCAGCCATTCAAAAGAAATGAACAATGACGTAGACACACAAGTGCCTACAGTAGTGCGATACACACTGAAGGTGTGTGTGTGTGCATGTGTGTGTGTGTGTGTGTGTGTGTGCACACCCATGTATTGGGCAGGAAACCGGATGGTGATGGAGTGTGGTCCAGACCCGACTGCCCTGTGTGAACCGTGTGCGAATGGAACGTACGTCGCCACGAGCAACGCCATGATGTGCAAAAGATGCAGTGAGTGCTCAGGTACGGAGAAGTCGCCACCCCCCCACGCTGGACTCACACACCCCCTCCACAGGGTGATCTCACACACACATCAGCACCATCATAAATAACAGACATATATCAGTTCCTCAGAGAGTGAAGAGGCACTGCAGCGCTGAGGCAGACACGCAGTGTGAGTGTGTTCAGGGCTTCCTGTGTGGGGACCCCGCATGCTCCTTCTGTATCAAAGAATGCGGCAGAGGTGAAGAACCATCAGAATCCAGTAAGTGACCACTTATGCTTAAGGACCCAGCAACAGATGAAACAGGTTATGAAATAGGTTGACGTTACCAAAACACGCAGTCTGAGTGTGGTTTCCGACCTCTCTGATCACAGGAGGCTGCCGGCCATGTCCTCCAGGGACGTTCAATGACCAGCGTCACAGCCCCTGTGTCCGATGGAGTGAGAGGTAGGGAGCCTGAGAGTGATGGAGTGAGACGTAGGGAGAATGAGAGGTAGGGAGAGTGAGTGATGGAGTGAGAGTGATGGAGTGAGAGGTAGGGAGAGTGATGGAGTGAGACGTAGGGAGAGTGAGAGTGATGGAGTGAGAGGTAGGGAGTGATGGAGTGAGACGTATGGAGAGTGAGAGTGATGGAGTGAGACGTAGGGAGAGTGAGTGATGGAGTGAGACGTAGGGAGAGTGAGAGTGATGAAGTGAGAGGTAGGGAGAGTGAGAGTGATGGAGTGAGAGGTAGGGGGAGTGAGTGATGGAGTGAGAGGTAGGGAGAGTGATGGAGTGAGAGGTAGGGAGAGTGAGAGTGATGGAGTGAGAGGTAGGGAGAGTGAGAGTGATGGAGTGAGAGGTAGGGAGATCCTCCCTTTCTCCTTCACATCGTCTCCCTTTTAATTCAACCCCTAACTGGTCAGAACACTCACTGGTTTCTTCCTTTTCCAGCTGCCCGAGTGCGGACCAGCGAATCACAGGCCCTGGCACGGCCGTCAGTGACATTGTCTGCAGCACGGAGACCACCACACCACCGACCCGGACGCCCCCACACGAATGTACGTGTCTCGAGTGTCCCCCCCCGCACCACCCACCCACCCCTGCCACTGGGGGCACTTTTTCTGCGGTTACCCAGCACTGACCGTGTTCCCACGGCTCTCTGCAGCTCTGGACCTGTCCCTGGTGGCAGGTGTGGCCTGCTTCTGTCTGACCATCTGCGTAGCTCTGCCACTGCTGGTGGCCACAGTGTGGAAGAGGGGAGAGACAGTGAAGGTGCCTCCAGGGCTGGAGGAAGACCCAGCAGGTAAGAGGCCATGTAGCTGCAGCCACAGTCAAGGCCTGAAAGCAGACCTGAGAGCAGTGTGCACTGCTGGATGGTTGCAGTGGGCGTGTCCTTATAATCATCATAACACTCCCCGCTAATGAGATCTGTCACATTTTTAACGATATTTATTTAGAGCATTTATTTCCAGTAAACCTGAGATGCATGTAAACAGCGATATTTCCGTTTCTGTGTGTGTCTGTGCATGCATGTGCGTGTGTGTGTATGTGTGTATATTTATGTTTGTGTATGTGTGTGTGTGTGTATGTGTATGTATATATGTGTGTGTGTTTGTAGTGGTCCTGGATCAGGATCACTGCAGTTTCTGTTTCCCCCAGGAGGAGAGTGGACGCAGCAGTGCAACATCCCTCGTCTCCGACGGCGACGACAAGCCCTTCGAGTTGGTGGTGTGAGATCACTGCACTCACAAAGAAGAGACTGTTAAGAGTGTGAGAGTGTTGTTAGAGTGTGAGAGTGTTGTTAGTGTTAGAGTGTGAGAGTGTTGTTAAGAGTGTGAGAGTGTTGTTAGTGTTAGAGTGTGAGTGTTGTTAGAGCTGTTAAGAGTGTGAGAGTGTTGTTAGTGTTAGAGTGTGAGTGTTGTTAGAGCTGTTAAGAGTGTGAGAGTGTTGTTAGTGTTAGAGTGTGAGAGTGTGAGTGTTGTTAGAGCTGTTAAGAGTGTGAGAGTGTTGTTAGTGTTAGAGTGTGAGAGTGTGAGTGTTGTTAGAGCTGTTAAGAGTGTGAGAGTGTTGTTAGTGTTAGAGTGTGAGAGTGTGAGTGTTGTTAGAGCTGTTAAGAGTGTGAGAGTGTTGTTAGTGTTGTTAGAGCTGTTAAGAGTGTAAGAGTGTGAGAGTGTGAGAGTGCTTCATGCCTGATTTATTGTTTTAATTATTACATATATCTGGTGAATCTGTATAGCTGTTACTCTATAAGTTGGTATTTTATTATATTTGCTGTTTCATACTACATTTCATTTTAATTAATTTAATTACTTTACAACCCTGTTGGCTGAATTTTGTCAATCCACCTGTACAGTTCTATTTATGGATCTACAGACCAAGATGTACTGTATATTACAACATACTTTGTCAGAACATGTCTGTACTGTACTGTAAGGAATCACAGTGTTGTGAATGGGTGACAGTCACTCTGGATTGTAAGTCAAGTGCAGTGTGTGTGTGTGCGCGGGTGGGCTGGTATGACCTGATTAGCATCATGGCACCTAAGAGCAGCTACGTCAGCTGGATTTCCCAGTGTACACGCAGCAGATCAGCGCAGCTACGTCAGCTGTTCTCCCACACAGCAGCTCAGCGCAGCTACGTCAGCTGTCCTCCCCCCCCCCACACAGCTCAGCGCAGCTACGTCAGCTGTTCTCCCACACAGCAGCTCAGCGCAGCTACGTCAGCTGTCCCCCCCCCCCACACAGCTCAGCGCAGCTACGTCAGCTGTCCCCCCCCCACACAGCAGCTCAGCCTGCTAACTTCACAGCACATCATTAGCTAAGCTGTTTCTCATCCAAAAAACTCACAGGGTCTTCCACGAGTTCAATGACTCGTGCTGAATACACACTTTGTTTACTGGATATTTCAACAACTCTGAGAGCAGAACCCTGTGTAGTAATCCAGCTCCAACCCTGTGTAGTAATCCAGCTCCAACCCTGTGTAGTAATCCAGCTCCAACCCTGTGTAGTAATCCAGCTCCAACCCTGTGTAGTAATCCAGCTGTAAGCGTATAAGTGTATAAGCATAAGTGAAAGCAAAAGTGGATGATTCAGAATTAGAACACTAAGTCAACACCCTTTACGTACGGAATGTCTTGTAAGTTTATTAAAAAAAGATTGAAAAATTAAGGTGTATCACGTGAAATCTGATTATATAATCAAACTGAGCCAATAACTTTATAAGCTGCATATATAACTAGAAATGACACGAGACAGACCTGGTATGTACAGTAACAGCAAAAGCGTTTGTTCTATAGATATACTTAGAAAATATTGTTTTAATGTAATAAGATTTAAAGCCAAACTGTTTCCAGTTCAATACTGCATTTGACATATAACTGAAATGTTTATTCTAATACACAGAATACTGAGGGGCAACCTGTAGGTGGCTCATGTCACATGACCTTTACCCCCGGAAGAGGCGGGGCTGTGGTGATCCGAGCAGGTCACATGCTCCAGTGACACTACTGCTGCTTACAGTTATATCGTTTCTCTTTAGTTCTGTCACGGCCTGACTGGTTGCCATGGCGCCTGGTGGGTGGGACGAAGGCAGGTTCTGGTAAATAGTCGTAGAAGATGCTGTGTGGGTTGCGAGGGGCCAAGTGCACATCTGGGGACACACCTGTGTGGAGAAAACACACCTGTGTGGAGAACACACCTGTGTAGGGCCTGGGGGACTGGAGCCTATTCAGGAACGCCAGCGTAACACACCCCGGGTAACACAGCCGGCGTAACACACCCCGGGTAACACAGCCGGCGTAACACACCCCGGGTAACACAGCCGGCGTAACACACCCCGGGTAACACAGCCGGCGTAACACACCCCGGGTAACACAGCCCGGCGTAACACACCCCGGGTAACACAGCCAGCGTAACACACCCCGGGTAACACAGCCAGCGTAACACACCCCGGATTCTTTTCTCCGCATGCCTGTTAATTACCTGATGAGCTGCCACATATCTGGCTCTCTCTCCTCCTGGTTGTGAACGTTGGGTCCAGTTCCTCCGCAATGTTACGGACAGACTGTGCTCCTCTGTGATGAAAAGGCAATCTTAGAAAATGTGTGCACCAGCGAGTGTGTGTGTGTGTGTGTGTGTGAGAGTAACTAACAGTGTAGTGCACTCAGGACCCAGATGGAGCTCCTCTACAGGTGAGCTCAGGCCCTCTGAGTTCAGTCTCTCCCTCGGTAGGTGCAGAGCCTCCACCTGCAGAGAGTGTAACATCAGACCATATTCAGACCATATCAGACCATAATCGACCATGTCAGACCAGATCAGATGATGTGATAAGATGATCATAATCAAAATCATAATCATAACCATATGGCTGAAACTTAGAAGAGAAAAGTATTGTGTTGGAGAGATCCGTACTTTTCTGAGAGAAGCATCGATTGTTCTTATTGGATCATGTGACCTCCCTGGAGCCCCCAGGTCATGTGACCTCCCTGGAGCCCCCAGGTCATGTGACCTGCTGTGGCTCTTCCTCTCCTGGCGTTGCATGTAGTGGGCGATCTCCTATTGGACAGGAAGGAAGGGGCTTGGGCTCAGGCTGCATCCCCACCGTACAGCAGCGTGTCTGTCCAGCACTCTCACCTCGTCCTGGGCCACTTGAGCTGCGTGGAAGTCCGGGGGGCCACGGCACTGGGGGAGCATGAGAGCATGGGTCCCGTGTGTGTGTGTGTGTGTGTGTGTGTGTGTGTGTGTGTGTGTGTGTGTGTAATACCATGTGACCCACCTCCCTGTCCACCTGCCTGTCCTCCTCCTCCTGCAGTCTACGGGCAAGATCAGCGTCCCTCACCACCTGGGCCCACACCTCCAAACCTGAGAGAGAGAGAGAGAGAGAGAGAGAGAGGGACAAAAAGAGAGAGAGAGGGAGAGGGAGAGAGAGAGAGAGAGAGGAAGAGATAGAGAGAGGGGGAGAGAGAGATAGAGAGGGGGGAGAGAGAGAGAGAGAGAGAGAGAGAGAGGGGGAGAGAGAGATAGAGGGAGAGAGAGAGGGAGAACAGAACAGACCCTCAAACAACAACCTCCAGCAGGTAATGTCTGCAGTGTGTGTGCAGTAGGAGATGCGAGTCAGGGTGACGTTACCATTACCTTCGCTGAGTGGTGAGGCCCTGCTGTCGTCACGGCAACCCGCCTGGGCCCTCTGGCGTCTGATCTGCAGTTCTTCCTCCTCCTGCAGCCGTCTGGCCATCTCCTTTGAGCACAAGCAGACGGCACGTCTGCACTGACACGCAGGAGCCAGAACCCCCAGCACCATTACACCCATCCCACCCATCACCACCACCATTACACCCATCACTACACCCATCACCACAATTAAACCCATCACTACCATTAAAACCCTTCACCACAATTAAACCCATCACCACCATTAAACCCATAACTACACCCATCACCACCACTACACCCATCACTGCACCCATCACTAAATGGATGTGAGCATAAGTCCTGTGCTGATAAGTCCAGGGCTCCAGACAAAAAAAAAACTAAAAGGAAAAAAAATCAGGTGCCAATAACTTTTTCTAGGCACCATAATAAAATACAAACATTATAAGCATTGCAACACTCACATCAGGCCATCTGTTATTTAGGATCTCTGCCGTCCAAAATGCCTGATGTCTTTCACTTCCTCGTAACTGTGGTAAGGTTGGTTTCATGTTCGCATATTCGGAATTCATTCTTTAAGTCAGCATCAGCAAAAGTGCCAAAATATGCAAATTCTCATTTCTGGCAACCAAAACATTTCTGGCAACCTGTTTTGGTCAGGAATAGACATATTTTAAATTGTAGACATGTTTATTTAAATGTACTACTGTCACCGCTACAGCGTCTAAGGCACCGTCTACAAATTACTTTAACATGGACGAAAGTGGCGGTGATAAAGACCACAGGATTCAACACAAGACCAGCGTCTCTGATGTAGTCAGGCCTGAGAGAGATGGTTTCTGTAACAGAACGCCCCTCAGTAGCATGGAGGGTCTGTAGATGGTTTCTGTAACAGAACACCCCTCAGTAGCATGGAGGGTCTGTAGATGGTTTCTGTAACAGAACACCCCTCAGTAGCATGGAGGGTCTGTGGGAGATGGTTTCTGTAACAGAACACCCCTCAGTAGCATGGAGGGTCTGTGGGAGATGGTTTCTGTAACAGAACGCCCCTCAGTAGCATGGAGGGTGTTCTTGGTGTTAATTTCACACCTGCACATCCTGCAGAGCTCTGAGAGCAGGCGGAGAAATTTCCACACACACCACTCGAAGGTGTGAAAAGGAACACCACAGCAAACCACAAACATACACACTCACCCACACACCAGGCAGAGGAAAGTACAATACTCATTCGGATGCCCAGAACCCCCCCTCCCCCCACACACACACACACACACACACACACACACACACACACACACACACACGGGCAGTCATGGTCTGGTCGTTAGGGAACTGGTCTTGTGACTGGAGGGTCGTGGGTTCGATTCCCAGGCCTGAGGCCATGACTGAGGTACCCTTGAGCAAGGCACCTAACCCCAACTGCTCCCTGGGCGCTGGGCTAGGGCTGCCCACCGCTCTGGGCACGTGTGCACCACAGCCCCCTAGTGTGTGTGTGTTCTGACTGCACAGATGGGTAAATGCGGAGGACAAATTTCGATTGGGGTGAAAATCACAATTGACTAATGTGGCTATCTTAATCTAATATAGTGCAGTATATATATACACACACACACAAACACACACGCGTAGGAATGCAGCAGTCTCACTTTCTATTACGTTTTTGAAACTATGACTATTATGGGTGCTCCGACATAACTGTGATGAACACATGAAGCAGTGTGCGTGTGTGTTTGTTAATGCAGAATTCACAAGGCTCGACAAGGTTTTTACCATTATGACAGTACTAGACCAGGATTAGATCAGGATTAGGTCAGGATTAGGTCAGGATTAGGTCAGGATTAGGCTGTTGGAAACACCAGTCATTTGGTCAGTTATCTGGCATTCATCCAAAAACACACATTGTGACTGATGTCCAATGAGGACTCAGGAGAGGTTGGTGTTGCACACTCATCAGAGAGCTTGAGGGGAGTTTCAGGGTCTTCATCTGGATTTCTCATACAGCTGGATTTTCTCATACTACAGTAATAAGAGGTCTTTCCACTTCTATAAAAAGAAGCTTCAGACAGCACAAGACGCCCAGCCCTCCGACACACACAGCCCAGCAGGTGAAACTTGGGAAGACCTCATTCTGCATGGTTGCCATGGTGACTCTGTTTGTCACTCCTGGCTTCGCTTGTCAGCATCTGGTTAAAGTGTCTGACGTCCACACACAGGTTCCACCGCAGCTGCTGAGACAGACAGGGTGTCTCAGTGAGGGAGAGACAGAGTCACCCTCACCAGACCAGACAGCCTGCCGGGACACCGTAGCCAAAGAACAGAGGAAGAGGAGGAGGATGAAGAGCAGCAGATAGATTAGGAACAGTGTCTGTGCTCCGTGTGAACATGCATCAGGAGCCTCACACACTCAGCCTCACACACTCAGCCATGACAGGCACATTCATTGTCATGGCTGTGCTCACACTATCTGGCAGAGTGGAGAATGCTGGCCACAGTCACCACATATCAATAAATAAATATATTTATTTGTTTGTACTTGTATGTTTAAATACATGTAGTGACACAATAAAAAAAAAAAAAGCATACAAAAATCTGCAGTCACACTAAGGAGCCTGAACCACCAGAGGGCGCCCTCGTCTCTCTCTCCAAATTCTCTCTCTGCTTTTTAGAGGTGTAAAGACAGTTGAAGCAGCTCAGAATCATCTTTACTTTCATCCTTACTTTCCACTGCCTCCGTGATGACCAGCAGCTCACTACCATGGAAACGCCACAGAGACAGCATGAGCTGGACGGCTACGCAGCTGTCCTTTCAGAGCCAGAGAAGGGAACTATACTGGGGAGGGGGGGGGGGGGGTAGGCATTGGGAGACACTGAGAGACCCTGGTAGACATTGGGAGACACTGGTAGACATTAGGAGACACTGGGATACACTAAGAGACCCTGACAGCAGCAATGGCATCACAGACACCACATTAATGGTGGACAAGGACTGGAAACAAAAACACACACACACACACAGAGGAAGGACCTCCTTTGTTTGGCCTTGGTTTCTTGATCTGTTACATAGCAAGCCGCCACTTGAAGGTACCATTAGACCCATTAGATCCGTTACATAGCAACCCGCCACCTGAACGTACCTCATCCTCTGCTTCCCTCCTCCGCTGCTCTTCCTCACGCTGTCTGAGGTCTTCTTCAATCATCTTTGCATACTTGCAATCCTGCTCCTCCCTGCAAATGAACCCGAAACAAAGCTAATCCTGTCTGCTCAGTGGCAGTGCAGTAGAAGCCCTAACCCCAGTACCCTAACCCTTACCCCCTAACCCTTAACCCCTAACCTACCCTAGTACTTACCCCCTAACCCTTAACCTAACCCCTAACCCATACCCTACCCTAACCCTTATCCCCTAACCCTTACACTAACCTAACCCCTAACCCTTACCTTACCCTAACCCTTACCATAACCCTTAATATAAGCTTTTTTTTTAATCAAAATCCTGGGAATCAAAATATACATTTTAACACAAGAGATTTGTCCTTGGTCTGTTGGCACTGCTGTAGTCACTAGACCAAGTTATGGACTTAGTCTGGACTTAACTGGACTAGGTCATCTCGTACAAAAGCGCACACACACACACACACACACACACGGACACAAGTTCCATCGTACAGCTTCTGGAGTGAGTGGCTGGGGCAGCCTTCCTCCTCCTCCTCCTCCTCGTTCTGCAGTCTGTGGGCGAGACGTCCGTCGTCCTGCATGTCCCGCCTCTGCTGCATGTCCCGCCTCTGCTGCATGTCCCGCCTCTGCTGCATGTCCTGCCTCTGCTGCATGTTGCCACTGTAGAACTGCTCAACTGGGGAGAACAGAGACATCACACACATCACACTCTGTAAGTGCCTGAACACCAACTCCTTAGCCCAGATCTCCCATCCACACGCCCCCCTGTCGAAAGAAAAGTAAGGTTAGATATAGGTCGATAATTATTGAGAAGTGTGGGATCAAGATTTCTCTTCTTTAGTAGTGGTTTAACCTGCAGTATTAAGAATACTATGTTAATCAGTCTATGCAACTGGGAGAATTCCAATCATTAGAGCATCGTTAGATAATGAACTCAGAACCTGCTTTAAAAAGTATGTTAGTAAATGGTCCAGTTCACATGTAGAGGATTTTAGTGATGAAATCACATCAAATAGTGTTACCATGTCAACTTCTTGGAAATAAGACATATTACAGTTAGCCTGATTAACTGATATTAGGGTTGATAGTCTATTAGTGCTTGTTGCTGTGTTCTGCCTTATACTAGTAATCTTGTCCCTAAAAAATATTGCAAACTCATCACATTTTTCAACTGAAACAGATTCAGGGAAGACACAGGAGGTGGGGTTTACTAGCAAGTCTATACTTCTGAACAGGGCAGCTGAGTTATAATTGGATGAATCAATCAAGGTAGAGAAGTAGTTGAAGAAGAACATCCCTGAACACTGATGAAGAACATCCCTGAACACTGATGAAGAACATCCCTGAACGCTGATGAAGAACATCCCTGAACGCTGATGAAGAACATCCCTGAACGCTGATGAAGAACATCTCTGAACGCTGATGAAGAACATCCCTGAACGCTGATGAAGAACATCCCTGAACGCTGATGAAGAACATCCCTGAATGCTGATGAAGAACATCTATGAATGCTGGCACACAATCAGGGAACATGGGCCAGCTAGATGGTAAAGAAGGGGTACACACACCCCCCACACACACACACACACAGCTCAGTTGAGGGTTGTGTCTCAACTGCGCATAGCCCTGCACCAAGATCTACATCTACAGTGTCCCTCAACAACACAGGACAATGGGTCAGTACAAGGCAAGCTGCCCACACTGTGTGTGTGTGTGTGTGTGTGTGTGTGTGTGCGCCCATGTGGTTGTGAGGGTGTGTTTGTATGTATATATGTATGCCTGCCTGTGTGTGTGTGTGTGTGTGTGTGCGCCCATGTGGTTGTGAGGGTGTGTGTTTGTATGTATATATGTATGCCTGCCTGTGTGT
Source organism: Brachyhypopomus occidentalis (assembly GCA_020368025.1). NCBI lineage: Eukaryota > Metazoa > Chordata > Actinopteri > Gymnotiformes > Hypopomidae > Brachyhypopomus > Brachyhypopomus occidentalis. The sequence goes on from JAGXOD010000037.1 coordinate 901,425, forward strand.
GTGTGTGTGTTTATGTCTGTGTGTGTGTTTGTGCGCCCATGTGGTTGTGAGGGTGTGTGTTTGTATGTATATATGTATGCCTGCCTGTGTGTGTGTGTGTGTTTGTGCGCCCATGTGGTTGTGAGGGTGTGTGTTTGTATGTATATATGTATGCCTGTCTGTGTGTGTGTGTGCATGTTTATGTGGGTGTGTATAGTTGTGTGTGTGTGCAGTGCACACATTTGTTTCACGTTCGTTAACCTTTGGAAGAAAACAAAAACCTCTGTAAAACTGTCGTTTTAAAAAGTAGGTTGGAACTGTGTTCACAGTCTGTGCTGTGTGTGTGTGTGTGTGTGTGTGTGGTCGAAGGGAAGATCACAGCCCTGCTTTATGCTGACAAGGCACACCGCACACACACAGTGTGCCACAGTATTCTCTGAGTATTAGTCATGTTTCTATTAGTCCTTGACAAATTTTTCCCTTGCACCAGGTCCTAGAAAATAGGACCAGACCAGGAGTGCTGAGGAAGCCCTTCTGCTGAGGAAGACCTTCTGCTGAGGAAGACCTCTTCACACAGACGAACACACCAACTTATTAGAGCAGAAGCACAACAACGTCAGACCTGAGCAGGACGCACAAACAGAACATGGAAGGAGACCAGCGTGACGAGCATCACCTTCAGCGAGGAGCCCGTGAGCAGGGCTGCCCTCAGTCCCTCGAAGCCAACCGCTCCCAGCATCAAAACACAGCAGACAGGCAGACAGCCATCACGGGCCAATCCTACGGGAGGGGTGGAGTCCTACGGGAGGGGTGGAGTTCTACGGGAGGGGTCGAGTGGTGGAGCAGCACTCCGACTTCCAACTCACTCTTTCCGAGCGCAGACGGAAAACCCAACGCGTCCCTCCGAGCACAACAGGCTACTCAATGAGGCCTTGGCCAACTGCACCCAAGATGCAAAGGCAGGAAAACTAAACGCTCTATTACATGACATCCTGTTTACAAATGACCTGTTGTCCTGGGAGGGAGCCCTGTTGCCATGGGAGGCATTACCAGGAGAGGGGCCCTGTTACTCTCTCGTTAACTTCTTTACATCTTTATTGTTGTTTTGAAGTCCTCCCATGGCAACAGTGCCCCCTCCCATGGCAACAGTGCCCCCTCCCATGGTAACAGTGCCCCCATTCAGAGAGCATGGGGTCCCCCTCCCTACACCGCTACACGGACACCACCGCTGTGCTGGCTCCTCCGGCAACCGCCACGCAGCTATGGAAACGTCCGTCTTACAGTGAGACGTTCGTCACTTCACAGAACACCACACCCAGCAAACATCGAGCTCCTTGTTCTGACTCTGACTGGGCTGTGTTTAGCATGTCCCCACTGTGAGAGAGGGAGGGAGAGAGAGTGAGTGCGAGTTTTGGTGGGTGTGGGAGTATTGGTGAGTGAGAAAGTGTGTGAAGAGTGAGTGAGTGTGTGAGAGTGCTGGTGAGTTAGAGAGTGTGAGTGTGTGAGTGTGGGTGGGTTGGAGTGTGGTTGAGTGTGTGTGTGGGTGAGTGAGAGTGTGAGCAGGTCTTCATGCCCCCCCATCCTCTAATTCCAGCTCTTCGACAGCTGGCTATATTTGGCACTGAGAGGCAGTTCTGTAGATTATATAAATATCTAGCATGGGTGGGACGGGTTTGGGAAGAGGAAGAGGAGGTCCTGTGTGCAGACACACGCATGCACGCTCACACACACACACTCCCAAATACAGGTTTTAGACACACACAGACACACACGCACAAACACAGCCTGTTTGCCACCTTGACACCTGTTTACATTTACATAGCAAATTGATTTATTAATTTTAGCAAGGCAGGGCACACCAGCATAAAACCATACTTTTAAAATGATAAAACTTGAAATGCATTAAACTTTACTACAGTTTATCATCATAAACAGGTGATAAACAAATAAATTAAAAAGCAATGCAAGAGTTCTGCTCACGGGTGTTACACAGATATAACATCACATGTGCAAAGCTGCAAGCAGGAAACCAGATCAGAGGAGATGAATTATCCTTGAGTGTGTTAATGAGGGTCTCACCATAGAGAGCAGATGAAATACCCTTGAGTGTGTTAATGAGGGTGTGCAGGATCAGACCTTTCACTCAGTAGTGAAAAGCAGTGTTTGTGAACCCTCTCCAGTGCTTGTGAACATTATCCAGTTTTTGTGAACCCTCTCCATCTCCTCTGAGGGTTGTTATGTTCAGCCCACACTAAACTGGGCGAACATACCGAAGGATCGCAGGAGTGAACAAAGAACCAAGGTTTATCAGGAGCTTTCCTTCACAACCCTTGCTGCATGCAAATATAATTAACCTTTGTTTTTCCAGACTTTTACTTTTTGTATCAGTAATTAAATCTGATCTTGAAACTCTCTTTGATGTGCACAGCATGTGAACTTGGCCACGTTACTGTCTCATGCCACCAAAAATAGAAAACGAAATCTCGTTCAAAGCCCCACAAGACAGGCAGGAACACTGGGAATGACGTGAACGCGCGTGTTCATCCAAAGTAATTAGAGGGCGCGTGCGGAACGGCGCTTGCATTCTTGAAGCCTTATCAGCTCAGCGCGGGCCATTCTGTCCCTCGCGCTACCGCAGTGATGAGACGCTGTCTGTAGCACACACCCGTTACTCAAGCCAGACATGTCTAACAAACTCTGCCCTTCCAGCTGAAGACATGTAGCCTTATGCGACATTTATATCACAGCTATTAGCAAACTTAGAACCTCTTGTTTACTTTAAAACCGCATGGCCAGCAGGGTATCAATAATTACTGTTTCGTGTTTTAAGATATTTCCAGCACGTACGTTGTGGGAAAAAATGACGAAATGTATGCCTTCGCGGTTTAACGATGGACAATGTTTTTCGGGACAAGCGTACATAAATCACGTGAATAAAGCAGGATACGCACCATCAAAGTCGCGTGGCAGGTGAGATGCGTCAGTCTCCATCTCCGTGGGATTCATACCGCACACAGCCTCTGCACACAGTAAAGATTACGTAGCATTTGAAATACATTGTTCGTGGTACTGGACCTACCCACTGTTAACGGAACCCAGCCGAAACTGTAGCCTATGGATCCTGCTTTCCTCAAGGCATTCGTTACAATCGTGCATTGGAATTTCCTAAAAAAATCCTTAAAATAATGTGAGCGTCCTGCTGTATCAAGACAATGCAGCTCTCTTCAGCTTTACCGTGAGCATTGCCAAAACATTAATGTTTGCCGATAATACGTGATGGATTCTAATTTCACAATCATAATTTGTACATTCCCGAGCAAAAGAAAGACCTCGGCGTTTGTCAGGAATCAAATATATTAACAAAACAACACGAATGCTACATATTAAAATTATATTCCGAAATGGTTGTCACCTCATCAAAACACTTCTTTTTACTTGCTTGCGTCCAAGCTGTAGGCTTTAGCCGTCGCCCATCGATTGACACCGAAACTTGCGGGGTATCCACGCCACATCCAAAAAAAGTCGTGATTTCCGCTGTCGCTATGCAACTTCCAAACACCTAGCAAGCGAAATGCACAAAAAAAGCTCAATATTGATCCAAAGCAAGTTTAGACAGATAACGTAGCCACGTTTCAGGGCAGACGAACACATACACGTATGCTAGCGTTCAAAAAATGTCACAGAAGCATGTAAAATAACTTTCTTTTGTTTCTTCCCAAACCAACTGATTGTATAGACGGGACTTCGCACGCCATCTGCTGGTATGAAAAATTATGGCCTCGTGTCAGTACGATCATATTTCCCATTGGTCGAAAAACGATTAGGAGTACTTTAACACTTCAATTGCAGTTACTTCAAGAAGCCTAAATCTTCCTACCCGATAAGATGCAGAAATGCTGGTTTGACATTATATGCCGTTGGCCCATGATCCAGTTTAAGCAATGCATATTCACAGATCGCGTTTAATGCGCCGCATCACAGACGTTTATTCTAAAGCAAAATAAAAGTACCAAGAATCTGTGAAAGGACTGGCCCATGGTGTACATTCAAAACATGCGGGATATCATTTTCCACAGAAATTGACACTACTGGCGCAAATTAATGTAAATGTAAATGTAAATGTAAATTACGTGTTTTATTCGGGATCGTGTAATTCGAAGTAACGTTATCAAAGAAAGGACACCAGTCCGTGGTTATATCTGCAGCCTAGAACAACCCGAGGCATAAACTTTTTTTATAGCATGTCAGTTTCCATAAAAGTACCTCGTGTCACATGTGAATAATTTAAAACGTCTGCAGTTGAGAATTAAAGTATTACTAAAGTATTACTAGTCGTTAATGCGACTAGTAATAGATTGAACTTTAACCCACAACCCCTTTAAATATTACTGCCCTCCGTTAACTACACTACATTGATGATAATAAGCATGAATATGCATCCCTGCTCTTTAATTACTATACTTGTACTTCTAATAGGACGTCTTTCCACGTCATCATAAAGATCAAGTTTACCTATTAGACTTTCATGTAATGTACACGAAGGTGTCTATAGAACTGTGTAGAATGAACCCCTGATCGCGAGTTCACTACATACATAGTTATAAATATGCATGTTGTTAAAGGGGAAAGTGTAAAACTGTGCCTAGACTCATTAAAAATATTAAAATTTCCCTTTCACCAAATCCAGTTTTGACCTTCCTGAAAGAGCAACGTCAGGGAATGACGTCACTGATCAGAGAGCACAATTATGTGTAGAATAAACTGCAGGAGGATCACTGGCCCCGCCCTGCCCCTCACCAACCTCTCCCTGCCCATCACCGACCCCTCCTTCCTCAAAGGGGGTTTCAACAGATAAAGTGAGTGGCTGCCGCTGGAGTTGTGAGCACTGAGCAAGCTGTTCACTCTGTAAATAAATATAAAATAAATAAATCCAACTGGTACTGGGACTGGTTAACCTAGCCACTAGGGTGCACACATCAGTGTATTTTAGTGCCGGTCCCAAGCCCGGATAAATAGGGAGGGTTGCGTCAGGAAGGGCATCCGGTGTAAAAACTGCGCCAAATCAAATGATGCGGATCAAAAATAGAAATTCCATACCGGATCGGTCGAGGCCCGGGTTAACAACGACCGCCACTGGTGATGTTGTCCAACAGGTCATTAGTGGAAATTGGACTACTGTTGGGACAAGGAGGAGGAGGAGAGGGGGGAAGAGGGTTCTGAAGCTGAAGGAGAGGAGGCAGAGCAGGAAGGTGGAGGTTAGAGTTGGTACGTTGAATGTGGGGTCTATGACAGGTAAAGGGAGAGAGCTAGCTGATACGATGGAGAGGAGGAAGTTAGATATACTGTGTGTTCAGGAGACTAAGTGGAAGGGGAGCAAGGCCAGGAGCATTGGTGGTGGCTTCAAACTCTTCTATCATGGAGTAGACAGGAAGAGAAATGGAGTAGGAGTAATCCTGAAGGATGAGTTTAGTAAGAATGTAGTGGAGGTAAAGAGAGTAAGTGACAGGGTGATCTGTGTAAAGTTAGAGATTGTTGGAGTGATGATGAATGTCATCAGTGCTTATGCTCCTCAGGTAGGTTGTGATGTGGAGGAGAAAGAAGAATTCTGGAGGGAGTTAGATGAAGTAGTTTTGCAGGTTCCTAAAGAAGAGAGAGTGGTTATCGGAGCAGATTTAAATGGACATGTTGGTGAAGGGAACAGTGGTGATGAGGAGGTGTTGGGTAGATATGGTGTTAAAGAAAGGAATACGGAAGGACAAATGGTGGTAGACTTTGCTAAAAGGATAGAGATGGCTGTAGTTAACACCTATTTTAAGAAAAAGGAAGAGCACAGGGTGACATATAAGAGTGGGGGAAGATGCACACAGGTCGACTATATCCTCTGTAGGAGACAAAACCTGAAAGAGGTTAGTGATTGCAAGGTGGTACCAGGGGAGAGTGTAGCTAAACAGCATAGGATAGTGATATGTAGGATGGTTTTGAAGGTGAAGAAGAGGAAGAGAGTGAGAGTGGCACCTAAGATCAGGTGGTGGAAGTTAAAGGATGAGGACTGTGGTGTAAAATTCAGGGATGAGGTGAGACTGGTACTGGGTAATGGTGGTGTTCTGGGTACCTGGGATGAGACTTCAAATGCAGTGAGGGATGTGGCTAGGAAGGTACTTGGTGTGACCTCAGGACAGAGGAAGATAGACAAGGAGTCGTGGTGGTGGAATGAGGAGGTTCAGGAAAGTTTGACAGGAAAACGGTTGGCTAAAAAGAATTGGGATTTTCATCGGGATGAAGAAAGTAGACAGAAGTACAAGGAGATGTGTCGTATGGCAAAGAGAGCAGTGGCAGAAGCTAAAGAGAAGGCATATAGCAAGCTGTATGAGAAGTTGGACACTAAGGAAGGGGAAAAGGATCTGTACAGATTGGCCAGACAGAGAAACCGTGATGGGCAGGATGTGCAGCAGGTTAGGATGATAAAGGATAAAGATGGAAATGTGTTGTGTAGTGAGGAGAGTGTCTTGGGAAGGTGGAAGGAGTATTTTGAGGAATTGATGAATCAAGAGAATGAAAAGGAAAGAAGGTTAGAAGAGGTAGAGGTTGTGAATCAGGAAGTGTCCCAGGTGAGCAAGGAGGAAGTAAGGGCTGCGATTCGGAGAATGAAGTGTGGTAAGGCAGTTGGACCGGATGATATTCCAGTGGAGGCATGGAGATGTTTGGGAGAGACAGCAGTGGAGTTTTTGACTGGGTTATTTAACAGAATCTTGGAAGGCCAGAAGATGCCTGAGGAGTGGAGACGAAGCATAATGGTGCCGATCTTTAAGAATAAGGGAGATGTTCAGAGCTGTAGTAATTACAGGGGAATTAAGTTGATCAGTCACAGCCTGAAAATCTGGGAAAGAGTAGTGGAAGCTAGGCTTAGAGGAGAAGTAGAGATCTGTGAGCAGCAGTATGGTTTCATGCCAGCTAAGTGCACCACAGATGCTATGTTTGCTTTGAGAGTGCTAATGGAGAAGTATAGGGAAGGACAGAAGGAGTTACATTGTGTGTTTGTTGACTTAGAGAAAGCTTATGATAGAGTACCGAGAGAGGAGCTGTGGTATTGTTTGAGGAAGTCAGGAGTAGCGGAAAGGTATGTGAGGGTGGTGCAGGATATGTACGAGAACAGTGTGACAGCAGTGAGATGTGCGGTAGGAATGACAGACAGGTTTAAAGTGGGGGTAGGACTACACCAGGGATCACCCCTGAGTCCCTTCCTGTTCGCAATTGTCATGGACAGACTGACGGACGAGGTTAGGCAGGAGTCCCCTTGGACTATGATGTTTGCTGATGACATTGTGATCTGTAGTGAGAGTAGGGAGCAGGTGGAGGCGAGCTTGGAGAGATGGAGGTATGCTTTGGAAAGCAGGGGAATGAAAGTGAGCAGGAGTAAAACAGAGTACATGTGTGTGAATGAGAGGGCAGACGGTGGACAGGTCCAGTTACAAGGAGTTGATTTGGTGAAGGTCGACGAATTTACCTACTTAGGGTCGAAGGTACAGAGTAATGGAGGAAGTGAAAGAGAGGTAAAGAAGAGAGTGCAGGCAGGGTGGTGTGGATGGCACAAAGTATCAGGGGTGATCTGTGATAGAAGGGTGTCGGCTATAATGAAAGGTAAGATCTATAGGACAGTAGTGAGACCTGCTATGTTGTATGGACTAGAGACAGTAGCACTGACAAAGAGACAGGTGAGGGAGATGGAGGTGTCTGAGATGAAGATGTTGAGATTCGTATATTGGCAGGAGGGTCTTGAGGATGGAACTTCCTGGCAAGAGGAGGAGAGGTAGACCTAAGAGGAGGTTTATGGATGCAGTGGTAGAGGATACGAGAGTGGCGGGTGTATCAGTGGAAGACACTCAGGACAGGGCTAGATGGAGGAGTTTGATCCGCTGTGGTGACCCCTAAACGGGAATTGCCGAAAGAAGAAGAAGGTACTGGGACTGGTTGTTCTCCCTAGTGTGTGTACACTGGTTGATTTGATCTGTTATCCAACAGGTCTGTGAACCACTGGTCCTTTTCTCCCTAGCCAAGCAGTGGAGGTAGGTGTATGTGTGTGTGTGTGGGGGGGTTCGTACCAGTGCTGCGTGTGATGGGGGTGTGGCCTTTGACAGCTCCGCCCCTCTGAGCATGCTCTCTCCTGTAGGGCTTCAGCCGCTTCCTGGAGGACCGCAAACAGTCCCGCAAGAGAGGGAGCCACACGGGGTGATTCTGAAGTCCTGCGTCTGAACAGAGCAACACAACCCCCACACACACACACACACACACACACACACCCCAGCCTGCCCACACACCTGTACCTTAGACAATGCAGGGATGCTTGCATGCACACACATCCCCTCTGTAACTGGAGCTGGCTTAGGGCTGTAGGGTTAGGGTCACGGACAGGCCAGACTCCACCTGCCTTACGTCATGCGTACATACGCAGACCGTCAGGGTCAAATTAATTTTGTACATTTACTTTAGCATTGGCGTAAATACAGTAAATATTGTATAACAATGTTGAATTAAACATTCATTATAAATAAAACTATGTCATAAGGGTAAATGTTAATTTTAAATCATGGTCTCTGTTCCAAAAAGAACATTTGTTTCTTTGGTTGCAGTTTATATTTCACCCATATAAAATCATTTAATAACATATTTAATCAACGACAACAACAACAAAATAATGCCGCAAAAGAAGCTGAACGTTACCGTCACTGTGGTCATTTATTTGCAATTTCTTTCATGGTGTCACAAAATATTTTCCCTGAATTCAAGACAAAAATGTTTATCTTTTTTTGAATATCCATTTTTTGTAAAATACACAGTAGTTATTTACATTTAGCATGGCTAAAAACTGTACAAAAATCTCATTTTGGGTCATAAATCTATAAAAAAAACAGTGTTTGCTCTGTCAGAACAGATAGTGTATGTTCATCGATGAACTGGCCCCACCTCTCAAACACAGATCAGCCAATAAGGATGCAAGAGCATGACTGACATGGAAACTTGTACAGAGAACAGGCTCACAAAGACACTCTGAGAAACACCATTGTGCTGGCATAGCGCTTCAATAAATTAAGCAAAAAAAACTAATTATACTGACCTTTGCCCTCGTGTCTTTAAACTGTAAATTGTAGACTGCAAAAGCCAACTGTACAAGCCTACTGGTGCTGATCTGGCCCCCACAGTTCAAATCTCAACTGTCTTCTACAGTCAGACCAACTCCATTTAGCCATGTTCTCCTTGGGAGGGAAGGACAAAAAGGCTCCGCCCTCCACTCATAGCCCCTCCCTCCACTCATAGACATGGTGGTGGTTAGTGCTAAGGACTTTCCTTTGGCCTTCAAATGATGCAAAGCCAAACAGAAAAATATGGTTGCAGGCTAGAGGAGGAAGACGAGGAGGAAGAGGCTTGTGGGAGTGTCATCAGAATAGGCATTGCTTTTCAATGAACTTCTGTGACTAAATTGAGAAATATGGGAAAAGTATAATAAGACAAGTAAGAAGAGAAGAACAGTTTAAGGATGTGTGGAGACAGCCCAGCCACCGTGAGGCGCTGAGGTTCACTCCAGTCCGGCACTCACCAAAACGCAAAGCCATAGAATATCAAAGTAAATCTCAAGAGCTTCAGGTATCGCCATGGTTTCTTCTCAGAGTTCTCCCCTCTGCATCTTGGCGCCCATAACATGCATGTCGACAGCAGAGCTGAACAAATAACTTCCACTACAGTAATAATGTAATAATCTAATTGTAACAATGGCAGACGCAAACCAGCGGAGTGAAAATCCCACATTAGAGCAGAATGACAGGAGCAGCTCACAACCGTGAGGAGCTTCACTAAAACGTGATCAGATTAACTCAACACTTCACGCGTGGCCACCATGAAAACAAAACAAACAAACAAAAAAAAACCCAACAAATACAAACAAAATACTAAATTTAAATACTTTATTTTATAAAATAAGAATCAGACTTAAAGCAGCAATAGCGCAATAGTGCAGCATCCACATCTTCATCCAACACCTCACGTAGCAAAGCCACATTTCATGTGGCAGGCGACAGGGAGCTTGTCTCTGCTGGAATCGTGCGTGTGAAGGGAAAATTCAGGATTTGGCTGGACAGAGGGTCCGTGGGCTTCCACTTCCACGGGCGTCTGGGTGATCGGACTGAGGAAATCCTGTCCAGTCCTCCCACAGAAATGATGCAAAGCCGTCAGAGCCGGGCAGCATGCATGGACTTGGACAGAACCCAAGAGCTCCAACACACCCTGCATTAACACCCTCCCAGAAATTCAACCCTAACCGTATAAAATATAAGGATCAGGCAATTGCAGTTTCAACACTTACAGAAATATCATTTCACCTCCAGAAGGCAAAAGATTCACAGTGGGTCCATCATTTGGAATAATAGGTGACGGGTGAAAAGGTGTCAGTGTCTGGGAGACGTCAGTCCCCACGGATCCTTCACGATGGCCTCCAGTCTTGAGCAGGGACCACTGGCAGGTCCATCTGAACCGCGCCTGTACTCACCGACACGTCCTGAATGTGCAAAGTCCAAGCACCTCTGGTGGCACAGGAACGCAAACGACTCTGCCTCCTGTGTAGACCACTTGATGGTCTGGCTCGGTGAAGGAGCAGGGCTGGTAAGCGGCCCATGTGCGGGAGTGCTGTGGGAGGGGTCAGGTGTTGGAGGCGGGGCTGAAGTCCTCTGTGGGACCGTCCTGAGGGGGTGAGATGTCTGTAGTGGGCAGGGTCTGAGATAGTGCAGGCTCACTGCCATCCTCCATAGTAGCGGTGTTGCAACTAACACAACCCTGAGAACAGACACCACAGTTACACTGGCACAGTGAGGAGAGGTACACATGCTCACTAGATACACAGGGGAGATTCACAGTGTTCAGAGGGAAATAATAATGAACTAAAGCCACTGTAGGACAGACAGCATCAGAATCAGCTTTCAGTAATTTTCATCTATTAAGATACCAAAGTCCATGCGTCCTATACCAAAGTCCATGCGTCCTATACCAAAGTCCATGTGTCCTATACCAAAGTCCATGTGTCCTATACCAAACAAGAACTACATTCCCAACATCAGTGCAGATGGGAATGTGTTCAGAAATAAGTCATCAGACATACACATCATCTACTATAACCACAGATTCATTTCCAAGCAAGTTAGCCCAACACAGGGTCACTCTATGGTTATGAGTGAAGTTCTATTTTTATAGTGCCTTTCAGACTACCCACGGCCACGTTACATTTAACATGCACAGCTTTTACATCCAATCACACGCCGACGAGGAGCAGCAGCCAATCACACACAGCGTACTCTCTACCAGACACCTCTGCCCCCTGGGGGACTGAACTCAGTGCAGGGAGGGGAGAGAGGACAACACCCAGGATAGAGCACTGTCCACACCTGGACATACAGGACATACAGGCACACAATCTCTCACACACACACACCGGTTCAATTTAACCTCCATGTTTTTGTACGATGAAAGGCAACTGGATACCCCTGAGGAAACCCTCACAGACACAGGGAGAAGAAACTTCACCCTGACATACTCACACACACAGACGAGTGGCAAAAAGCTTCTGACAAATGTCGAAGGGAACCATAAGAATGTGTGTTTCTGGGCGGAGCTGCACACCTGTGTACTGATCTCCTTGGGGATGGTGTGGTGGTGGATCCAGGTGTGCACCTCAGACAGCTCCTCCCTCTGCTGCTGGGAGAACCAGGGCTGCAGTGGCCTCAGGAGCAGCAGCTTCTCACGGTCCTCCTGCAGAACCTGCGCTGGGTCCCTGCACAGTGGCACACGCCCAGGTGTAATAAATCCCATGTCCAACCGCACACACCCACACACACCCACACCCCCACATAGACCCACACACAAACACACATACATACACCCACACACAAACACACACACCAGCATTCCAACAAGCGACACACAAATGTCAAATGAAGGGGTCAGAGTGGAAAGGTCATTCACTAAGCTGAGTTTTTACATCACCCAACGTATGAAAGGTGAAGCAGCCTCACCGCATCACCTACCTGAGAGTGGACAGTGCAACGAGACAACTAGCGTGACGAGAGCTACCTCGGTGTGTGTGCGCGCTCCTCTGTGGACATGGACGGCCTAGACAGACAGCAACGGTCCACTCGTACTCACGGAAGGCTCCACTCTGGTCGAAGGGACTGGCAGGCGCTCGGTGGGGTGGCAGGGGACTGTTGGGGGGGATGGGGACTGTTTGGGGGGGGAGAGGGGGGGGGCAGGGACACCTGGCATGGAGAGGGTACCTGGGGCGCATCTGGTAGGTCATCATGACGGGCTCAGGTGTGTGCTGGATCATGGTCCAGAGTGAGGGCTCCACATGCTCGTTGAAGGCGCAGCGCTCCGCCGCCTCCTGGCTCTTCCGGATCTTCCGCGAGGTGTCCGACGAGTCGTTGCTGGCGAAGTACTTACTGCTGTTACTGCTGCCTGCGGAATCAAAGCGGTTCGGAATCAAGGTTCGGAATCGAGGACAGAGCACCGGAGATCAGGCGTCACGTTCTCCACCACACTCAGTCCTTTGAGGCGTGTGCCGTTCGGCGTGCAGGGTTAGTACCCGTGAGGCTGGTGGAGGTGCCATTCGAGTCCAGGCCTGAGCCCGAGCCCAGAGAGCCTCCGGACTCTCCGGAGCCGCTGCCCGAGGCGTGGGAGCCCGTGCCAGAGCAAGCGTCCTCGTGCATCAGCAGGTCCAGCAGAACGCTGGAGGTGGACTGGGCGTCTTGCTTACCCGAGTCGTTGAGAGCATCTTCCTGTGCAGCAGAGTGGGAAGGAAGCAGGTTACCGGGAGAGAATATCTACCGCCCACCACCACACACAAGAACACCTACAGATCACATAGGACATGATGTTTGGAAGGCATCGGAAAAATGTTGGTGCAGGAGACGTGGTTGCCGTGTGTGGTGTGGGTGGTGCGTGTGGTTGGTGTGTGTGGGTGGTTGGTGCGGGTGGTGCGGCAGGTTGGTGCAGGTGGTGTGTGGTGTGCGGATGGTTGGCGTGTGTGGTGTGGTTGGTGTGGGTGGTGCGGCTGGTTGGTGTGTGTGGGTGGTTGGTGTGGTGTGGGTGGTGTGGTTGTTGTGGGTGGTGCGTGTGGGTGGTGTGTGTGGGTGGTTGGTGCGGGTGGTGCGGCAGGTTGGTGCAGGTGGTGTGTGGTGTGCGGATGGTTGGCGTGTGTGGTGTGGTTGGTGTGGGTGGTGCGGCTGGTTGGTGTGTGTGGGTGGTTGGTGTGGTGTGGGTGGTGTGGTTGTTGTGGGTGGTGCGTGTGGGTGGTGTGTGTGGGTGGTTGGTGTGGTGTGGGTGGTTGGTGTGGTGTGGGTGGTGCGGTTGGTTGGTGTGTGTGGGTGGTTGGTGTGGTGTGGTGTGTGTGGGTGGTTGGTGTGGTGTGGGTGGTGCGGTTGGTTGGTGTGTGTGGGTGGTGTGTGTGGTGTGTGTGGGTGGTTGGTGCGGGTGGTGTGTGTGGTGTGGGTGGGTGGTTGGTGTGTGTGGGTGGTGCGGTTGGTTGGTGTGTGTGGGTGGTTGGTGTGGTGTGGGTGGTGCGGTTGGTTGGTGTGTGTGGGTGGTTGGTGTGGTGTGGGTGGTGCGGTTGGTTGGTGTGTGTGGGTGGTTGGTGTGTGTGGGTGGTTGGGTGGGTGGTTGGTTGGTGTGGTGTGGGTGGTGCGGTTGGTTGGTGTGGTGTGGGTGGTGCGGTTGGTTGGTGTGGGTGGTGTGGTTGGTGCGGGTGGTGCGGCTGGTTGGTGTGTGGGTGGTGCGGTTGGTTGGTGTGTGGGTGGTGCGGTTGGTTGGTGTGTGTGGGTGGTTGGTGTGGGTGGTGTGTGTGGTGTGTGTGGTGTGGGTGGGTGGTTGGTGTGGTGTGGGTGGTGCGGTTGGTTGGTGTGGGTGGTGTGGTGTGGGTGGTGTGTGTGGGTGGTTGGTGTGGGTGGTGTGTGTGGGTGGTTGGTGTGGTGTGGGTGGTGCGGTTGGTTGGTGTGTGTGGGTGGTTGGTGTGTGTGGGTGGTTGGTGTGGTGTGGGGGTGGTGTGGGTGGTGCGGTTGGTGTGGTGTGGTTGGTGTGTGTGGGTGGTTGGTGTGTGTGGGTGGTGCGGTTGGTTGGTGTGGGTGGTGTGGTTGGTGCGGGTGGTGCGGGTGGGTGGTGTGTGTGGGTGGGTGGTGTGGGTGGTGTGGTGTGTGTGGTGTGTGTGGGTGGTGGTGTGGGTGGTGCGGTTGGTTGGTGTGTGTGGGTGGTTGGTGTGGGTGGTGTGTGTGGTGTGTTTGGTGCGGTTGGTTGGTGTGGGTGGTGCGGGTGGTGCTCACCCCCTTGCTGTGCTGCTGGTGTGAGCTCTTGGGCTGCCCGGTGCTGTTCTGCTGCTCAGCTGGTTTGGGCAGCTCCTCCTGCAGCAGGTTGAGCTGCAGAGGGCTGCTGGACCTGGAGCTGGAGAACAGCGCTGGGGGTTGGGTAGCATCCAGCTCCTCCCCCCCTAGCCACAAGGGCGGGGCAGGGGCGGAGCCCGGCAGGCCAGGGGGCGTGGCAGTGGGGCCAGCCGGCGGAAAGGTGCTGGCCACGGAGACGAACGGGGCCTGGCCGAAGGGTGGGGTAGCGACAGCGGTCGGCGCTACGCCCGTCACGTCCTGTCCGTACACAGCGCAGGTGGGGGCGTAGGGGACGAGGACGGCCATGACTGGCGTCATGAAGGGGTTCACGACCTGCACCATGGGCGGTGCTAGCACACCGGGGGGCAGCTCAACGCCTGACGGGGTGGCCACGGGGCAGTAGAAGGGCTGCACAGGGGGGACGCTCGGCTGCGAGGACTCGCACGACGAGGGGTCGGGCGCTGGCGAGGGCGTCGGGCCGTAGTGGACCGGCTGCCACCTGTCACTGTCCCACGAGCCCTGAGGTTTCGGACGCTTGTGATTGGACGAGCGGAACCTGCCGCCTGCGCTCAGGGGCCGCGGGCCGCAATCACCTAGGAGACCAGAGCAGAAAGACAGACTGGCTAGAAAGAAAAATGGGAGAACCTAAATATTTACACTCACCGGCCACTTTAGGTACATTAGATACACCTTGCTAGTTGGACCCCCTTTTGCCTGCATAACTGCCTTAATCCTTCATTGCATAGATTCAACAAGGTACTGTAAACATTCCACAGAGAGTCTGGTCCATATTGACATGATAGCATCATCAGTTGCTGCAGATTTGTCGTCTGCACATCCATGATGCGAATCTCCCGTTCCACCACATCCCAAAGGTGCTCTATTGGATTGGAGATCTGGTGACTGTGGAGGCCATTCGAGTACAGTGAACTCATTGTCGTATTCAAGAAACCAGTCTGAGATGATTCGCACTTTGACATGGCGCGTTATCCTGCTGGAAGTAGCCATCAGAAGATGGGTACACTGTGGTCATAAAGGGATGGACATGGTCAGCTACAATACTCGACCATTCTCTGCAAACCCTAGATATGGTTGTGTGTGAAAATCCCAGTAGATTAGCAGTTTCTGAAATACTCAGACCAGCCCATCTGGCACCAACAACCATGCTACATTCAAAGTCACTTAAATCACCTTTCTTCCCAATTCTGATGCTCAGTTTGAACTGAAGCAGATCGTCTTGGCCATGTCTACATGCCTAAATGCATTGAGTTACTGCCATGTGATTGGCTGATTTGACATTTGCGTTAATGAGCAGTTGGACAGGTGTACCTAATAAAGTGGCCGGTGAGTGTATAACTAATGTTCCAAAAGACAGACACACATACACAGACAGACACGTACACAGACAGACAGGGAGACAGACAGACAGGGAGACAGACAGACAGGGAGACAGACAGACAGGGAGACAGACACACACCTCTGTGGTTAGAGAGAGCCAGGCTGCCGTTGTCCTCCTGCAGGTACGAGTTGTACGGGCTCTCCAGGATGCGATGTCTGAAGCGATCAACATACTCCTGCTCCTCCTTCTGTGTGTGGGCTGACAGCACCTCCTTAGTAAGTCCCACCAGCTGGATCTCCTCTGGTGCGGCAGGGAAGGAGCTGGGGGCTGTGTGGGCGGAGCCAGGGGCAGGAGCAGGGGTGGGGTCAGCCGGCTCGCTGCCCATTGGTGCGTCCTCCAGGGCGGTGACCTCTGGAAGACAAACGGAGTTCAACTGACCAATCAGCAAATTACCACAGCAGAAGTGTTCAGCTGGTCTGAAGTGGTTTATACACACAAGGTTTTGTGAATCAGATCTTTTATCCTCAGATCTTTTTTTTAATCAGGTTGCTGTGTACACCACACCTCTGGGTGTTGGATCTGCCGTTCCCATGGAAGCGCTCACCTGACTCAGGCCGGGGCACGTGCACAATGGTGCTGCTGTAGCTGCACTGGCTGGTCAGCGACACCACGCTCATGGCCTTGTCCGACAGCGTGATGTCGGTCAGCGGGGCGCCCACCACGGCCGCAGTAGTGTGGGCGGCGGTCACAGACGAGCCGGTGGACACGGGACCGTGCAGACCCCCGCCGGACTGCAGGATGGCGTCTGTGGGGGGGGGGGACATGATGGAGGATGAGCCTTGCAGAGGGGAGGAGAGGGGGGGTCCCATGTGACTGACGGTGCTTACCGCCAGCGTTGGCCACGTTCTCCATAGGGGCGGTTTTGTCTTCCTCGGACGTGGAGGATGAGGAGGAGGTGGTGATGGACAGGGACTCACTCTTGCGTTTCAGGGCGGGGCCGCTGCAGCTCTCCAGGTACCTGCAGAGATCGGAGGGGCCGCGTGAGGCGACAGAGGGGCCGCGTGAGACGACAGAGGGGCCGCGTGAGACGACTGAGGTGAGGTGGCGGCACTCCGGGGCTCAGGCTCACCTGATGATGCTGTCCACGCAGTTGATCTGCTGGTAGGAGGGAATGTGCAGCTGCTTCTCGTGAGAGTCCTCCACGGAGCCCTGGAGGAGACATCGCACCTCCGAGCGCTGGTCAGCAGGGGCCAGCGGAGAATGGGCTTCTGTGGATCAGAAGAGTATTACACACACACACTCCCCCCTTCAACCTCACACAGTAGTTCAGTACCAACTGCCTCACTGCTGTACCTGTAGCCGTCTTCCCCACAGGTGTGAGCTTCCTGCGTGAGTCAAGGTAGGCCTGCTGTCCGCTGCTCTTCACTTTATTAACGTGAGCACATATCTGCTGCAGAGTGACCTGCACACACACACACACACACACACACACACACACCAGACGTCTGAGACCCCTGCACACATGATTGATTCTACAAGAACAGCTCCTACTTGGCACTTCATGTTTGTGTGTTTTATTTTAGAATATCCATCGCTGTAATAAAATCCACATACACACACATGGCTCTAGCAAATTCTTGCACAGCATGACATGCAGCTTCCTCATTACTACTGTTCCTATGGTGATGGAGCTCAAGGTGGTGGGCTGTCAGGGTCTGTGAGGGCGGGGCCAAGACTCACCGGCTCCCTGTGCGTGTCCTCCCATAGGTTCCCGTTGCTGTCACTGGACGAGGCCACGCTGATGTAGTGTTCGTGGGAACCGTTGCTGCCCAGACTGCCGTAGCCGCTGGAGCCATTGGTGTGAACCGGCTGAGGAGACATAGGGTCAGAGGGTCAGGGGGTCAGAGGGTCAGAGCAGGCTCCAGCGCTCCAAGTACATGTGAAGGAGGTGGAAGAGGTGAACGCTGAGCTGGCCTACTGACACACACACACACACACACACACACTACCCAGCATACTCATCTACTCTTCCTCTGGAGAAAATCCTTGAGTAATCTGAACCCACAGAACATCAGAACCCCCCTCCGCCCCTCCATAGTTTCACTCACCTGCAGGAACAGTTTGTAGATCACAGCCTGCAGCTCCTTAATGTCCTCGTGCATCACGGGAAGATCCGCCTTGTTCCATACTGCAAACACATCCTCATTCAGGGGCCCTCTGAGCACACACACACGTACACACACAGATTATTACCAATCAGGTAATTATCAATTTATTTATACAGAAAATCCAGTGATGAGTAGTGTGTGTGTGTGTGTATACACTTTGTGCCCATCCGACTTACGTGCGGACTTTGTGTCGTCCGATGATGAAGGCCACCTTGCGACTCCAGGGGTTGACGAAGCTGGACCAGCTGGTGTCCAGCGTGACGTAGTCGCCGTTATGACAGCGGAAGCGTAGCGGGGAGTGTTCAAACGGGGGCTGGCCAGCGAACTGCAGGACTGCACCACCACAACGACAAGAGCAGACGTTAGGTGCTGGACAAGGTGAGAATGGAGCTTCCACCTGAGCACAGAGGGAGTGTGTGTGTGTGTGTGTGTGTGTGTGGTGAGGGGGATTGTGCATGTGTGTGTGTGGCGAGGGTGTGTGTGGTGATGGGGAGTGCGTGTGTGGTGAGGGGGATTGTGCATGTGTGTGTGTGGTGAGGGTGTGTGTGTGTGTTTGTGTTGGGGAGTGTGTGTGTGGTGAGGGGAGTGTGTGTGTGTGGTCAGGGGAGTGTGCGTGTGTGTGTGTGGTGAGGGGGATTGTGCATGTGTGTGTGTGGTGAGGGGGATTGTGCATGTGTGTGTGTGTGGTGAGGGTGTGTTGTGTGTGAGTGTGTGTGTGGTGTGTGTGTGTGTGTGTGTGTGTGTGGTGGGTGTGTGTGTGTGTGTGTGTGGGGTCAGGGGAGTGCATACTTTTGCGGTGCATGGCCAGTATTAGGGTGCGGTCTTCAGGGTGGAGACAGGTCAGCACTGACGTGCCAATCAGGTCCTGAGGGAGGTAGCCCAGTAAAGGCACAGCACTGCAAGAAGAGCACACACACACACACACACACACACACACACACACTTTTAAAATGCTGTGTTCACGAGCTCCCGATCCTACATGAACCTGTACTGGTTCCTTTCTGATCAGGGCTCCACAGAGGACCGTGCTGAGTCATGTGTGTGGCGTGTGAGTGGCGTGTGTGGCGTGTGTGTGGCGTGTGTGTGGCGTGTGTGTGGCGTGTGTGTGGCGTGTGTGTGGCGTGGTCCTCACCGCTCGTCCACCTCCAGGAAGATGCAGCCAGGCGAGTGTGTGCTGGTGAAGACTCGCTTGTCCGGAGGTATGCGGGGGGCTGTGAAGCAGCAGCGAAACCCCATCAACAAACAGGCAAACCAGCGTAACGACCAACATGGCTACAGTGATGGGGTGAGAGGTGATGGGGTTAGGGGTGATGGGGTGATGGGGGTCGCACCCTCGTATCCGGAGGTGATGCGCTCCACCAGGGCCAGACAGCATGGCTCCTCGTCTCCACCCACACCTTGGACGTTCAGCAGGTACGGCGTTATACGGAATGGGTTGTAGCGCATCTCCCCGCTACGATCCTTCCCCCCTCTGCGCGCGTGCACACACACACACACACACAAGCGAGAAAATAGAAAAGAGCACATTTAAAAAAACTGTAATGTATATGTGCATGATTATGTGTTAGAGTGGTGTGTGTGTGTGTGTGTGTGTATGATCTAAGAACTTGGAACTAGTATAAAGTCAGAAGCTGAAACTGATCAGCCTAAACGATCAGTGAAGGATCAGGTGGTTAAGGCCCACCTGTGCCTGGTGGGGTTCAGAGGTCATGCGAGGCGTTTAGTACAGATCCAGAGGGGGAGATCTTACCCAGGAACTCTGTGCTCACCTGATCCTACAGAAGAAGGATTTCACTTGGGCGCATTCAAACACGACGGCAGCTGCAGGAGAAGCAGAGGACACGCTGTGAGCTGAAGCTTGCGCACCCCCCACGGGGAGGACGTCACCAGCGCTTGCCAATGAGTGCATTTCCACAGAGAACATGCGAGGTCGATCAGGGACCTTACGAACCCTCTTTACTTTACGAACCCTCTTTACTTTGCGAACCCTCTTTACGCCTTTTAACCTTTCTAAACCGCCGTAGGTAGGGAGCTTCAGAAATGCACTAACATACCGTGATGAATAACTTGGCTAAATGTCAAAAACAGAACATGAAACAGCAAAATGTTTGTAAAAGGACAAAAAATGTCTGCCCCTGACTGGGTGTGGAGCTCCGCCCCTGACTGGGTGTGGTGTAAAAGGACTGGCTAAGTGGGAGTGTGCTTGACTGCTGTGGCGCTCCGCCCCTCACTGGGTGTGGAGCTCCGCCCCTCACTGGGTGTGGAGCTCCGCCCCTCACTGGGTGTGGAGCTCCGCCCCTGACTGGGTGTGGAGCTCCGCCCCTGACTGGGTGTGGTGTAAAAGGATTGCCTAAGTGGGAGTGTGCTTAACTGCTGTGGTGCTCCGCCCCTGACTGGGTGTGGAGCTCCGCCCCTGACTGGGTGTGGAGCTCCGCCCCTGACTGGCTAAGTGTGAGTGTGCCTGACTGCTGTGGTGCTCCGCCCCTGACTGCTGTGGTGCTCCGCCCCTCACCGCGGTCCACATCCACCGTCCAGGGTGGCAGGTGGGGCTGTGCTGTGTGAGAGCAGAAGACGTTGACGTCCTGGTGGAACAGCAGCTCCACGAACTTGGCAGACTCCAGGAACTTCCGCTTACAGTTGAGGATGGAGGAGGCCTGCTCCGACGCGTACACCACCCGGCCCGTGGCCAAGGAGAACACCACCACAAACGTGTCCTAGAGAGAGAGGGAGATATAAGTAGAGGAATAAAGTCGTGTCATTGAGGGTGTGTGTATAATGTGTGAAAGAGACAGGACTCACTGTGTTTTTAGAGGGTGTGTATAGTGTGTGTATAAAAGAGAGGTCTTTGAGGTGTGTGTATGAGTCAGAGATTTTATTGTGTTATTAACGGCGTGTATAGCATGAGTGCGTGTGTGTGGCTTACAGTGGTTTGCAGGTATGTTTGTGTGAAGAGGCTTGTGTGTTTTTGAGGGTGTGTGTGTGTGTGTGGTCTTACTGTGTTTTTGAGGTGTGTGTGTGTGTGTGTGTGTGGTCTTACTGTGTTTTTGAGCGTGTGCTCAGATGTGATGCTCTCCAGCTGCTCCAGAGTGCAAACAGTGGCATCTTTCCTCTCCTCCAATCCATTGCACATCAATAACTTGTAGTACTCACTATTTGCTACAGGTGGCGCCACAGCGAGAGGGAGAGAGGAACAGGAGCCTGGGTAAGTCTCGGCACGACAACTCTGCGTGAGTCATATTACAGGGAATAGTAGCTTGCTCACCGCAGCCAGAGAAAACATCTCAGATTGACAAAATGGCCGATAATGACCAGTCCAGAGAATCACGACTCCAGCTGGGGACGTGTACCGCCCCCTTATGGTCAAACGTTCTCTTACACACTCACAGCATTTTATCTGTGGTCCTTGCTGGGGGGGGGGGGGGGACCAGGGAGCCGTGCTGAGGCGGACTGGGGCAGGAGGGCGGAGGCCACCGTGTTCAGACACCTCCAGTGCCGTTTTTCCCTCCGTCAGAGGCCCGTCTCCCCTCCTCTGCCTCCTGACTGTTACATAACCTAGCGTGTGTGCACCAGACGATCCACCGGCCAAGCCTCGACGCGGTGGCAGGGTGCAACGCGCTCTGGAGCGTTCTGGTTGTGAGGATGTTCTCTGCCACCATCTCCACTCAGGAGACTACACGACAACCTCCACCTGGACACTCCCCCCCCAGCTCCCAGGGGTTAATCAGCACATCCCTAACGACTAACGGTGACTAACGGTGCGTGTGCAAACAAGGCGACAGCATGCAGACGTCTCAGGGTAGATGATGGTGTCCAAGCAGCAGCTCACAGGCCCTAAGTGGCTCCTTAACGGGTCACTGCCACCACCGCCAGAGCAGAGAGGCCTCAACTGAGGAAACTCACTCAGGCTTTCAGCTCATCGCTCTCAGCATGAAGCTGAGGAAGGCGAGCGCTCCTGCCCTCCGAACGCCCCCTCGCCCCGCCCCCTGCGCCGCGGAGCAGGTGTGCGCGCGGACGTTGACGTACCTTGTACTTTCTTGACGCAGTTGAGTGCGTAGCTCAGAGCCTCCACCGTGCTGGCCTTGCTACGGCGCTTCTTCTCTGACGGGAGTCTCTTCTTCATCTCCTGCACCGCCTGCACCACCTCCCGGTGGGTGTGCTCCCGCTGCTGCGTCATCTGTTCACTGCAACGGACACGTAAGCACGACGGTCAGGGCGCACCATCGGGACGAGCGGAACCAGCCGGATCACCGCCGTGGACGTCTACAGCGCGCCAATAGTACGTTATGCTCAGGTCATAACAGCCTACCCAATGGTGCCATTGTAACAGTTGCTTACCATAACCCCTCCCCTTAAGAGTCAGGTTATTTGGCGTCTGTAGCAGGGACAGACACTTGGCAGCAGGCTTGTTTGGGAAACACGAAAGGTGTGGTGGGTCACGGTGAAAGCTCAAGAACGCTACCATATGTGCGGACCCTCAAACCCCAACCCTCTAACCCTCAAACCCCAACCCTCTAACCCTCAAACCCCAACCCTATAACCCTCAAACCCCAACCCTATAACCCTCAATCCCCAACCCTATAACCCTCAAACCCTCTAACACAATTTTAAGGAGAAAAAAAAGCACTCAGATGTGATGGGCCCCTTCTCTGCTCTCATCTAACCCCAATAGCTCACTCCACCGTGCCCTGGACCCGCATAGCCACCGTTATCTTCAGTCCTGGGGGGTGCTGAAGGAGGGGGAGGGGCTGAAGGAGAGGGAGGGGGTTAAGGAGGACAGGAGGCGTGGCTTAAGGAGGGGAGGAGGAGGCATCAGTCCCACATGTCCAGCTGGGAGATGGAGAGGATGTGACCAACCCAGAGGCTCTGAACACCAACACAAGTTCAGCGAACTGAGGTGAACAGTGATGTGAAGCTGACTGCTTGTCTTTAGGTGCCTCTGATGTCAGAGCAGAGTCCTTTGATCAGATAAAGGTCCTTTAAATGTTTAATCAAACAATACAAATAGGCTTTTAGATCTGATGCCACTTTTACCTCTTGGTGCTGCCTGAACCCGTTGTGCTTCCCGAACTCTGATTGGCCGAGACAGAGTGGAGGCGGGACCCTGCTCCACTGCTGATTCCACTGCTGGAGGAGTGGCTGCTGTTCATATCCACGTCACCTCCGGAACGTTCTCCGCCGCTCTCCTCCGCCACCGGCCGGCTCTTCCGCCCTTCGGGCTCCTCCTCCGCCTCCCCGGGGCCTGACGCGAATCCAGACGTCACTGCCGAGCCTGATCCGGACCCACCTGGCGCCGCCCTGTGGCTGGTCCGGTCGCCGCGGCCCGGGAAGATGTTCTCTTCTCCATCCTGAGAGCTGCCGCCGCTCGGCATGCCTGGACCTGAAGACGTTGCTGTTCAAATGCCCGTTTGCTGGTACAGCAGTCAACAGAGCTCCTCCATCAGGAGCTGCTCCGCAGTGTCTACAAGGAGAATCAGACATGGTCAGATAACTCGGAGATTAAATGTTCTGCAGTGGGACTCATAATATTGCAACACACTCCAAACCTCCACGTTCAGTTTCATCAAAGGCCAGGGGAGAAGGTCCTGTTTACTGGAGCGCTTATCAAAAGGGAACGAGGAAAGTTTAATGACTGTTGGTTGAGGACAGACTGGAATGAATCAGGTTATGATGGATTTTGTCCAAGCCAATACGAAAACAAACACTTTTTCCTGTGAAGAGCCGACACCGAATATGACGAGCATGATAAACGGATTAAGATTGAGGGCCACTAAACGACACTGCAGTCTCACCACAACAAAGATTGTCCCCCAGCGGAGTGGCTGACGCTGCTGGATCACGTTCCCACCCCGACACACACACACACACACACACACACACACACACACCAGCCAGGAAACAGCCGGCTGAGTCACTGCAGACGTGTTATATAACAGGCTCTCGCTAGTCAGGGAAGTGAGAGCGACTCGGGCAGGCAGGCTCCACCCTCCCTGATCTGATCAGGTCGCTTTCTCGTCAGTGTCGAGGAAGGTGCCCACAAGGCCAGGATCAGCCACAGGGGTCTGAGTGTGCCCACAAGGCCAGGATCAGCCACAGGGGTCTGAGTGTGCCCACAAGGCCAGGATCAGCCACAGGGGTCTGAGTGTGCCCACAAGGCCAGGATCAGCCACAGGGGTCTGAGTGTGCCCACAAGGCCAGGATCAGCCACAGCAGTAAACTGGCCCACTGGAGGCCAAGAACCAGTGCAGAAAGAGGCTTCCAAAAAACAAACCAGACCCCTGAATCTGCCCAACAGCACCGAAATACAGAATTAGCCTACCTGAAAATAAAACCTTAGCTCAGACAAAACTGTCTCCTCACAGGCAGGATGTCAGGTACAGGCCACACTGTTGGTTAAGTCTTAAACAAAGACTAATGCAGAAATGAGAAATTCAGTAAAGCTGAAAAGCTACCAAGGGTTTTCACTCAGATTCACTATAACATTCCCAAACTCCCACTATAGATGATTTCTTTGCAAGGAGTGGAAAACATTTTCACAAAAAGCTTAAACAGCATTTCTTTCTGCCTGTACATCAAAACATCAGCTCTGCCCCAGGTCTCTGGGCATGGCTGACCACTCACCCACAGCAAAACAGCACAGCCGGGCTAGTGGACAACGCAGGCCACCACACTCTACTAACGTTTCCACAGCAACACGTGTTCCATAACACACATTTCAAAGCTAACGGAAGCGTCACACAGACAGAAATAGAATCAGCATCTATTTTGTACAATCAGTGTTTATGATTGAAACCACAAGCAAGCAAGCCGATGAAAGCACATGTGTGCACACACTCTGATGAACTACTATTTGCTTCTATAAACGGATACACCAGTAAACTCTAAACCACTACCCACCAAAAAGGAAAAAAAAAAACTCACATTTAATCTGTAAGCTGTATTTCATTATCATAACCACTCAGATATGTAGGTGTGTCAGGCAGCCCTGAAGGAAGAAGACACCAGGACAACCCAGTTTTATTTACTTTATGAACCACACAATCTGCTGAACTGGATATGAATGTTAGTCATCTGAAGTTAAACTACCTACTAACCTCTTGAGGCCTTGGCGGAGCTTTGGCGAGCGATTTACATGAGGTTTCTATCTACTACTGCACTCCAATGACACGTGATAATCTGGAAAGTCTAGATGACACATCAAATAAAATACACCTGATCTTTGACACAGAATATCACCATCACTGGAGCTCAAATTCGAACCGCAGCCCACCAGGGTCTCTGCTGAGAGGGGGGATACAAGTCTTCATCGCAGTCACCAAGCAACGCACAAGCCAATCACCTACAGTGTTGTTCTCAGGGCTTAATGGGCACCGAGTGAGCTTCAGTTTAGACCAGTGAGGTGCTCGGTGGTTGAAGAACAGGAAAGAATCTGCGTGTGTGATAATGCTACCCTTTCACCCACAAAGTGGCTGCCATCACGAGGACAACCTCCGACTGCACAATATGGCAGAGAAACAAATAACTACAAAAGTTCAGAAATATGGCATAGCTGAGCAAGATCTTGTGAGGGAGGTGTGAGTGAGCAGCAGGCAGTGGTGTCCACGAAACTGTTAATCCCTGCACGTGGGACCCCCGTAGGACACACTGCAATTGATCAGCCCGTTTTAAGATCGCCAAGTGTGAATACGACTTGACATCCAAGTTGATTCTGGTTGGTACAAATCCACACATTCCAAAATGTTTTGTCAGCATGAAGACGCTGAACGCAATAGCAGAACCACTGCTGAAAGCCAGACATGTCTTAAAAGATATCAGATGAGACTGGAGATTGTACCATTTGTTTTGGTGTTTCCACCATCATTTCATACATGAATCCAGATGTATTTCGAATTCTGACATATTCTGAATTAATCCCCACCAATAAATGCATGTCCTAAATTCAGACCTTCATTGGTTATGCTATTAAAAACTCACGGCTCAGTTGGTACCTTTTAACAATAACAAATGGTACAAGTCAGTCAGTACATTTTAATCTGTCAACCTGGTAAAAGGACAGAGTTCTGTGCCATGAATTGGGTTTTGTGGCTGTCGGTAATCAATCTTTGTTATCAGAGTTTTGAAGGTATTGTGGCTGTCAAAGATTCATGTTAGTCTCTCAATAGCATGTAACGTGCTGCAAAATCTGTTAACAACACATTTTGTACCAAATAAACACGTGAAAAACGTACTGGGTATAATGAGAAAACAGAATATAATAACTCACTTTTAATGGGAGCCTAATCTACTTGACTGGTGTTAAAGAGAATATGGGCCGTAACGTCAAATTTGGGAATCAAATCAGCGGAGCGAACAAAAATGACAACGGATAATACAGACCAACTTCTCCACGGCAGCTATCGTCCCGCAAACTAGACCCCTTTTTAATGCAACTCCAAAACACGCAAATGAACCACACGCGTGTATTAACCCGAAGGACACCGTTTAACGCTCATCATCGGCGTTCACGTTTGACGGTACCGTGTCCGGTCTTTGCGCGCACATGTGCCACCACGAAGCAGTAACAACACAACAGAACAGGAAAAAAATACCGAACTTAGATCCGATCGTAATACAAGATATTATATTTGTAATTGTATTTTGCAGCCAGTAATTACAGAGAGAGCAAGTGATTTGGCTGATATCGCCAAACCAGCGTTCTGGCTGTTAGTAATAAACCTTTCACTACTAGGCCATGAGCTTATGAGACGAGCGCGGACAGAAGCAAAGTTTGCCGAAACAAGATGCCACATAATTTATGCAAGTTATATACGTATATCTGACATATCTCTGTAATATAAATTTTAAAAAATTACTAAATGTTGTGCTTTACCTCCAGATCAGATCAAAGTGGGGGATGTAAAGTTCCTGCTACTGCGAGTCGATAATTGTTCACCCTAATGTCCTGTCACGTTGTCTTGTCTCGTTAAAACTCCTAAAAAGAAACCTTCAGCGTGAATATTCAAAGATGCCATCCATAAATCCAGACACATATCTGCGTTTAGGGTTTAATTTCGCTGTTTATGCTCTATTTTTTCCCCCCTCTCGCTCCAGTTTCTCGGAGATCCACGGATTACTGCAACGTGAGTTCAGTCAGTGGAAGCCACGCCCACTGAACGCCTATTGGTCGGAAGCTCCTACTAGGACGCGTTCTGATTCGCTGCACCACCGCGTTTGGGGGCGTGGTTATAGACGCGGCGAGCTCTATCGGTCGAGGCTCGTCTCACGTGTATGCCCATGTTACACAACAGGACAACAACAGTGTTGAGCTGGACTGGATCTATACACGACGATTCTGTTGGTTTCATTCTTCCGCCATGCAGTAAAAACTCCCAGGGTGAATGATGCCGAGGGGGGGAAACAGCAGATCAGGAGGTGAACGTGGTCGGGGTTGTGGCTGTGGAGTTTTACTACGGATGTTTAAATTGATAAACTATTACTGTGTCAAGTCATTTCTGGAACACTGACATCTTTATCTTAAGACGCCTGACTAAAACTGTCTCGGTTAAGTCAGCCAATTTCTGTACACCCAATACACAATGTGAGCAAGTAACATTGTTAAATCTTTATTAAAGCAAGAATGGCAGATCCAATTGTTGCAACAGTTTGGAAGGCCACCTTATATATCATCTACAGTTTCCTTGTTTACAATTTACATACATTCCAAAGAAAATACACACAAATAGACAAACGTGTGCTGACGCTGTGTGGAAGAGGTATAGCATCCGACATTGAGAATACAGTTATCGGCAACGCGTTGCTTTTTAAGTCAGTGAGAAAGAAAAAAAATACAAAGCCAAGCAACAATGTTACACATTGCAAAAAAGGGCATTTCATCTATTATTGCAAAACATTGTTGTATTACAAAAACAATATTTTAAGGACAGTATTTTGACCATGCAAGAACATATGGTACATCGTTTGGTACCCTTCATTATTTTAATGGTTGAATGAGTTGGCAGTGTTGGTTTTAAAAGGCACAATTGCACTACTGCTAGTAGTTTGTTCTAATAAGGCCTTTGGTTGGCTTGGTGGGGCTAAATTGTTCTGGCACTAGAAATGTAAGGCACAAAAGTAACTAGCTTCACACTTTTAGATCAAGCTTACACTGCCTATCTCGTCACAGTCATGGAACTCTCACCAGTCCTCAGTAAGTTTATGCGTTTTCATCAGTGCATCTGCAAAACCACAGTCAACTCTCTGTGTACGCGCATCTTACTGCATCACTGCAGAGACGTGCTCCCCACCAAGCACTGAAAAGCAGGGGCAAAGTGTGGAGTCTCACCGAAAATGTCTCTCTGTAGAGGACAAGGCACAAGGAGCCCATGGAGATTGTGTTTGATACTGTCTGGAAAAATGTCACTCAATCATTTAAAAACCAAAACATAAAAAAAAAAATGAGGATATTTATTATTTCTTACAAAATATGCTTTTGTGCTGCAGCAGGCTTGAACAGCTTTAGTTCTTGAAGAACATGTTCTCTGTCTTCACTGAATGCGTCAGGGTCTCCACTCCTCACAGCCATCAGCCCTCCTGCTCTTCTAAGACTGAGACCAGACTAAACAGGAAGACAAGACCATGTAATGCTCACACTTACGGCTCACGCGCACCACGCATCGCTGTATGGAACACGCACACGAGCAGATATAAATCTACCAGAAAGTCTAAAACGACGGGGCCACTGGCACAGGCTCCGTGTACATGCTCACGAAGACAACAGGGTCGTTGCTGCACATAAGGCAGCCTGGAATGTGGTTGCCAGTTTAACACGGTTTAAGGTAATCAACGCTTGAAAAGACGATGTGACCTTACGGCAAGACTAGGCACTCCATACATTAGCAGCTGTACAAAGGCTGGGTTTTGTAGTCCTTTATGTACAGTGAAATAAAGATGAAGACCTTCAGTTGGCTTCGTCCAGCACATCGGTTGTGATGACGATCACGTTTCAGATAATGGAGACAGACCTAAGAGTGATCAATGCATCGTTCCCCTGGGTTCTCCTAAGGAACGAACGAAAAAGGAAATACTCACTAATAATGATGATGATGATGACGATGACCACAGCTATCAAAATAGCCCACATCTGCAAGGGGAAGAAACGAGCACATCAAGGAAAACGGCACTAAAGAAAAAAACGGACAAGCTTGAGTTTACAGAGGGCCTTGGGCTTCTGTGGAAGCGCCATCACACGCAGGTACACGCTGATGGCTTATGGCCTGGGTGGCGATAAACGCCGACTGTCCAAGACTGAATTTTGGTGACTTGAAAGAGAGAACTCAGAATTCAACATTTGTAAACACCAGTGCATAAAGCAGGCAGCCGTAGGCAACATTGTCCATTTCGGCCAGGATTCGTGGAGTTGGCCAACCTCACTGAATTACTGTCAGTCACTGAAGGGGCACCATTCAAAGTGTGCTGGCTCAGGTGGGGTGGACACGGTCATGTGTCACTAACGCTACAGCCCCTTCCTCAGAGCGCGGAGATGGGCCAGGCGGTTTAAAGCCCTTGCAGTGAAAATCACTCATTTCAGAGGTCAGATGTCCTGTCTTTTGCTAACAGACTTACACAAATCTTCATGGTACCACCCAAAGCAGTAAGTTCCTGCAGCCAAATAATGAGCAGTTCTGATCAGTGCCACTTTCAGAGAGAAAGGTGATAGTAACCAAGAACATGTAATGAGTTTTTATATATATATAATATCTTTACTTATGATATCTAAGTATATTATATTGTTGTTCCCTCTCTGGAGAGTGGGGAGGCTCTGAACACCCACTGCTAAATATAAAATTCACCTTTATGGATTCAAAGCCGCTATAATCAAGGTTGCCACTTGTGCCAAAAACTCCTGCCAGATTCAGCAGGCAGAGCAGTGCAGCCCCCCTCTCCAATCACACGGCCCCCACCCAAAGATCCAACGCCCCGCCCTCGCTCACGCACACACACACACACACACACACACACACACACACACACACACACACACACACACACACACACACACACACACACACACACAGCTTGCCCTTCTATGTGCAGTGTGCATGCACACAATCATTGGTAGATAGGATCGCCTACATGTAGATTTGCATGTAGAATTATTAATCCACTTGTATGATTTTAAACTTTTGATTAGGAAACAAGTGTTTATACCCAGTGATATTCATGTTAGTGGAAATGATTTGATGTCCACTTCCACTTGATGGGTCAATTACAATGAACCAGCCTCCAGGACATGTGTGACTATGGACGCTGAAGTCCAGTTATCCCAGCAGTGCCGACACACTCCGCACACCCCTCACACTCCGCACACCCCTCACACCCCTCACACCTTTCACAGCACTCACACCCCTCACACTCCTCTACCTTGCAGTTCTTCCACCAGTATTTCCGTTTCAGCTTGGCGGCGTTGGTCTCAAACTGGGAGGCTCCGGCCTGGAGGGCGTCAGCCCTGTCGTCCAGCTCGGAGAGCTTTTGGTCACGCTCCAGCACCTTATCCACATTCACTCGCATGATGTCCACCACCTGGGAGAGGGAGCACACACACACACACACACACACACACACACACACACACACACACACACACACACACACACACACAGACACACACACACACACACACACACACACACACACACACACACACACACACACAGACACACACACAGACACACACACACACACACACACACAGACACAGACACACACAGTTTAGCAGATGTGCTGTCCTTGGTTGCACTGTGGTATCAAAACACTTTGACTCCATGAAAAGTATGGCCCAGTCTTTTACACAGGGTGGGGTGGATACCTCTGTGTCATGCTTCTTTATATAAAGGATGATGGGGTATGTGTAATCGTACTGCTCTTTTTTATGGTATATTATATTAAAAGTATAGAACCTCTGATATGCCTGTTGAATATGACCACAGAAACTACTCAACGAAGGTGCCGTTCATACACTATATTGCCAAAAGTATTCGCTCACCTTCCATGACTCACATATGAGCTTAAGTGACATCCCATTCCTAATCCATAGGGTTCAATATGACATTGGTCCACCCTTTGCAGCTAGAACAGCTTCAACTCTTCTGGGAAGGCTTTACTCAAGGTTTAGGAGTGTGCTTATGGGTATTTTTGACCATTCTTCCAGAAGCGCATTTGTGAGGTCAAATACTGATGTAGGACAAGAAGGTCTGGCTCTCAGTCTCTGCTCTAATTCATCCCAAAGGTGTTCTATCGGGTTGAGGTCAGGACTCAAGTTCATCCACACCAGACTCTGCCATCCATGTCTTTATGGACCTTGCTTTGTGCACTGGTGCACAGTCATGTTGGAAGAGGAAGGGGCCAGCTCCAAACTGTTCCCACAAAGTTGGAAGCATTGAATTATCCAAAATGTGTTGGTATACTGAAGCATTCAGAGTTCCTTTCACTGGAACTAAGGGGGCCGAGTTCCTGAAAAACAACCCCACACCATAATCCCCCCCTCCACCAAACTTTACACTTGGCACAATGCAGTCAGACAAGTACCGTTCAACTGGCAACTGCCAAACCCAGACTCATCCATCAGATTTCCAGATGGAGAAGCGTGATTCGTCACTCCAGAGAACACGCCTCCACTGCTCTAGAGTCCAGTGGCAGTGTGCTTTACACCACTGCATCTGATGCTTTGCATTGCACTTGGTCATGTATGGCTTGGATGTAACTGCTCGACCATGGAAACCCATTCCATGAAGCTCTCTGTGCACTGTACTAGAGCTAATCTGAAGGTCACATGAAGTTCGGATGTCTGTAGTGATTGACTCTGCAGAAAGTTGACGACCTCTTCGCACTATGCGCTATCCTGTCTCCAGACCCCGTCTCCATATGCTTATTCAGCACACCTTCCTACTAATAAATGAATTAATAAAGCTCCACACTAACAGAGGTTTTACAGAGTGTGACTATATCTATCAAACCCTTGTTGACTGAGCTTAGCGTTCCCAGCCTGGCGTTCAGGAGCAGCCCTGGACTCTGGTGTCATCAGTGCTGTTCTGCTCAGACTTGTCAGGCCGGTTGTGTTACAAGTTTCTACCGGTGGAGCAGATTCACGTAATTCATGTGAGCAACAAGATTAATTTGGAGCGTGTTTTTCCTGTGCGAACGATCACACTGATTTATGCACGACGTGCTAAAAACAGAGTCTTTCTGAACATGCGATCCGCATGAAACTAAAGGCGATGTCTCATCTTCTGACACAGCAGAAACGCAGCACGGGCAGCTTGCGTTGAAGCAGAGTGTTTTTTTTTCCAGTTCAACATGTGGGGCAGTATTACAGGGGTCTTTTGAGATGCTGTCTCTGTCTTCACACTCTTTCTGTTCTCACTGTACACTGGAAGTCCCCTTTTCTTGCGAGGCGCAGAACACAACCTCCTCCTCTGCATTACATAACGAAACAGCAGTGACGCTGAAACAAAACACCACGGCAGGCGTGCGCCGAACCCGCAGGGACCCACGGCCCGCCTCGCAGAAGGAAGCAGGAAGGGCGGCGTGGAGCGCCCGCCCCTTTAAGACAGGGCAGGTGGGAGGGGCATCACGCACACAGTCCATGCGTCGATTACATAACCACAGTGACATGCTGTTACATAAGCAGGCCAGAAGCCTATGAGCACACGCCTGCGTGAGCTCACAGGGCCGGGGGGGGGGTTCAAGGGTCCAGTGGGAGCCCGATCAGTGTCCTGGGATGACCTGCACGGCGGCTGGGGGCAAAGAGGGCAGCGTAGGACCCTGGAGACACAGCACCTCTCCCGCTTCTCACAGCACTAACGCCTCAGTCTACTGCACAGAAATCAAAGCACAATCTAGTAGCCTCTTTATTATTTTTCCTTCCTTCCTGTTGCGTTCGTCTTTTCCTGTTATACTGAGGAAGACGACCACTCGTGGCTGCACGGCCATGTTGTGAAGGCGGAGCTGTGATTAGCGCAGTGGATTAAGGCACCGTGATCAGTGCACTGGTCATGCCAGGTGGGAAGTCATGCTGAGCACTCACCAACACTTCTGCACCAAACATTCCACCACTGGAGAGTTCAGGGCTAACTTTAGAATCACACTTCCAGGTGAAAGGCAGGCGCTTTGTACTGGATTACACACTGCTAGGGTGGAATTATGTAGGATTTTATTATGACAGCTGACAGTGGTGGTGTCCCTGGTTGAAAACGTACTGTTCTGTGGCGTGGTGTGTGTGCTTTGACACAGGGATTAAACTAAATGGCGATTAAAATGTTTCCTTGTTCAGGTCATTCTAATCCTCCCTCTTCCTACTTCACAAACTCCTTACAAAAGCCTACTTTTGTCCTTACGCCATAATATTCTTGAAAGCCTGAAAATCTATTTTTAATAAGTCTATTTTTATTTTATTTTAAGATTTTTTTTAATATTAATATATTAAAAAGCTTAGTTTTCACAGTTTACCTTGAATGTGTATTGCTTTATCATTGGAATAAGGAAGGCTATTATCATTATTAATACCAACTCAGGACTCGGTCACGCTGTGCTGACAGATGTTGGCGTACGTTAGCCTCGTTCATGCATACAGTTAACTCACTCCAGCAGGTCTGAGGATTGCTGTGATCAAAGTGCAACACATTCAGTATTCCAATAAATCCCCTTTAATAACCCTCGTCAGTTCAGTGGCAATCAGGCCAAATCACATCAACAGGTATCTGCATGGACAGGCTTTTTGTCAGCACACTGCTCATTTGTCATCTGGGCATACTTTACTGTTCATTACAGGTGTACAGAGCAGCATATCTCACAGGCCTGGATTATCCCACCGCTGTTAAATCAGTGAGAGCGCTTCAACTCCATGCTGTGCTACTTAAGTTGACAAAACACACATGTACCTCCAACACCGAGATTATTATTATGATAACATCACTCCAGGTATATTTCACAATCTCTTCATTTCTGAGGAAAGAAGTGTTACTAAATCAGTTTGTTCAGTTTCATGCCTGAGAGACAGAATGTACAGATGAGGAGATAAGGAACACCACACAGGCCACACCCCCCCATGTGAGCGACACCACACAGGCCACACACACCCCCCCCCCCATGTGAGCGACATCACACAGGCCATACACATGTGAGCAACACCACACAGGCCACACACACCCCCTCATCTGAATGAAATCACACAGGCCACACACCCCCTCATTTGAGCAACACCACACAGGCCACACACACCCCCTCATCTGAGTGACATCACACAGGCCACACACACCCTCATTTGAGCAACACCACACAGGCCACACACACCCCCTCATCTGAGTGACATCACACAGGCCACACACACCCTCATTTGAGCAACACCACACAGGCCACACCCTCTCCCCTTCTCGTGTGAAGAAAACCATAAAACCCACAATTCCACATGATGGTGATGATTTCTATTTATGACCAAATGTCTAGATATCAATTTACTTTTCAAACTACAGTCAACCTTCCACACATTATTTGCCCAACGCTAAAGGTTGTTTGCGCTTAAGTGTTTGTCCAGGTTCACACACAGTGTCTGACGTATGTTGCTATTCCCCACAACCCTTAAGGCTTTTTCCTTTTGCTTTATCCAGCAAACGTTTCTAGTTTGTCTTGCTATGTGGCATGCTACACGCTGATACGGCTCCTCGAGCTACGGCGCTCGTGTGTAGAGGCGACGCTGTCTGGAGTGGGAGGAGTCGGGCGTGTCGTGGGCGTGGTCTCACCTCATCCACCTGAGCCTGGGTCTGTTGGAGTCTCCGGTTGCCTCCCGCCGCTCCTGAAGCACCAGGAGATTCAGCTGCCGGGCCTGACCTGAGACAGCAAGGGAAGACAGCTGTTACCACGGCGGCACCCACATCACAGCCAATCAGAACCCAGGATGGGTGGACTGGTTCCACGCTGTACTAGACAGACTTCAGGACTGAGAGTTTCAACTCTGATAATACTCTAAGCATCTGAAAATGTCTTAATTAAGATGAATTAGGAAGAATTGGTAAAACTGTGGTTTAAAAACCTGTGGTTTGTTATGTTGAACGTGCAGGCCTCTACTGGGATTGTGGTGAGAATGAGAATATCTACTGAAAGTGTAGGTGTCTACATGGACTTGGAACGGCCTGTGTAGGGTGTGGTGATAATACACGAAATACACAGAAAGACAGAGGCAGTGATCACTCAAACACACATGGATGTTGATAGACACGTCACCCTTTTCAGTGTCTAGTTCAGTCTATCAGCACTGCCATCACCTGCACTGCAACCTCCCAACGATGTTCACACACTCAACAGTCAGCTTTTCAAAGACACAGGCCCAAAGATATATGCTTCCAGCTAAAATAATTATTATTTTCATGGCTTCTGATCTTAGGTCTGATAGTACATAGAAATCAAATAAGTGGTGCTATACTGCCACCATGTGGCTCAATGGCAGAACAGCAAGCATTCCTATTATCTATCATGACAGGATTACAAAATATAAAACTCAAGCTGTCATTTTAACTGCCTGAACATGAACGTATACAACAAAACTTTAGCCAAGAGTTTTTTTTGCTCTTGACTCAAGGCCTTGTGAGGATATGAGCTGCTTCCAGGATCTGCACAGGAAGCAGGCACCATTTTTCCATGCTTAGATACAGTTAACTGATAGCTTCCTGCTTCTTAGAGACCTGCATGAATTATACTGCTTGAAGATATCAGACAGAATCACTGATGTCACTTCCTGTATTTTAGGTGGGGAACTAAACGATAAAAGCTCCCTAAAGCTTTGTTTTGAAACACTGCACAAAGAAGACACGGCCGCTTTCAGGGGAACCACTCACTGGTATTTTAACCGATCTTAATTTACCATAATTAATAACTATATACGACCATGTCTGTGTATACATATAAATATCTATATGGAGTCTATGCAAGAACATATGAGCTTGTGTGTCAAAGGGGACACAGATCCTGCAGCAGAACAGATGCCTTTTCAGAACCCATCAGAACCATTTATAAAAGACATCTTTTGTCAACCTTTGGACTACATAAATGCAACACACCTACATCTTAACAGTGGTTCAAATGTTCAGATGTTTTTGAAGTAAAGGCCATAATATGATCAGGAGTGTGTAAAAGACCTATTCAGCATTTCTGTACTATAAAAAAAGAACACCACTGCTTTCTCAAAAAACATTAGTAAACTTTACTTATTTCAAAACCTACTGATTTAACTCATGTAATTTTATTAAAGTCCCAATTTTGTATGAAAGACTTCTAAAACGAAATACACTTGAGCAAACTACATGCAAACTTTCAAGTTTCGACTAAGCAATGGCGCATATGGAAACATGAGCACAAATAATATCATGTAGGTAGCTTTATTTACATTCTTATGAATGCAGTTAATGAATTATTCAGCACTTTGTAAGAATATTAATTCACTATTTAAATAGAACGAGACAGAAAAACATAATGAACATTATGATCTATCGTCCATTTCGTGGGATAGCAAATACATGTTTATACATTTTCACTCTCTAATCTCTCTGCTAACCTGCTTTCTCTATCCCCGCCCCCAACCAATCAGAAATGCAGAAGCCAAACAGACACCTAAACCAACCAATCAAAACATAAATAATCCCCAAAAATCAGGCTTGGTTGAAAATGTACCTGGACTGCATTATTTTTAATAAGCAAAACGTTTTAGACAAAGAATAGCTGCTGACATTAAGATGCTCTTGTTGGAACGCTGGCCAACACTTTTTATTAAACAGCAGGTATGGTAACAAATGTATTCAGGTAATATAAAACATATATATATCACAAAATCATTCACATTTTGTTTGTAACAACATATTGCCCCTTAATGTGGTGCAAAACAAATCATGAGTGTATGTGTGTTGTGTTTGGTTTTTAAAGGTTTCTGCACAAGGGTGGCAAGTAAAGATGTTGAACAAGACTTTTTTGAGACGCTGGACCATCACATACCACGATTCAATGAGATCTTTAAATCCAAGACAGGAATAGTTGGCAGTGCACGTGCAGACATCCAAGCCCAGGTTGAAACAAAGGTGAATGGTTTTTGAACTTTTTTTTTTTAGAAATATGAGAACCAACACTGGATTGCCAAAGATGTCCACTATTTCTTTTTTTTTTTTTAGAGCAAATCTTTTTTGTGTGTAATGTTTCCTCCTTTTTCAATAGTAACAATGACTGACAAGCTAAACAAGATTGTGCAAACAATACTTTTTAAGCAAATCAGCATTTAAGTTTAATGGGTATTAATTCTCTGAAGACATTATTTGCAAGTATATATTTTATATTATATTTAAAACCTTTTTTGTTTTCAGGATTCAGACACCATCACAGATTTCACCCAAATTCCAGCCCTGCACCTAGACCCATCCAGCACTGGTGTCATTCTGGAAGGTAACAACATCGTTATGGTGAACACTGAAAACCATCCTGAAGATGTTTGCCTGACCTTGGGACTACAACCTTCGTTTGGACTAACCTACAACCTTCGGACTAACCTACAACCTTCGTTTGGACTAACCTACAACCTTCGTTTGGACTAACCTACAACCTTCGTTTGGACTAACCTACAACCTTCGTTTGGACTAACCTACAACCTTCGTTTGGACTAATCTACAACCTTCGTTTGGACTATACCAAATGAACGAAGAACACTTTTGAGTTCATTTAGAGGGTGATACTGTATCTGCGAGCAGGTAACCTGAGCCTTTTGCAGCAGGTTTTCTGATAGCATAGACAGATTCTTAGATATTTGATTGCACTGTTACTTCTGTGCACATTTGCAATGTGAACAAGCATCTTCCCTACAAATATTTAGTCAGTTAAATATTTTGATTGTCTAATTTTTCACTTGTTATTGAAATGATTTTCAGCTACTTTTATTTGTGGGATACACTACCCCTTAAGGGTCACATATTAGCGAGGACCGCCATTCATAGTATTTCACCTTGGTGGTCAGAGTTTTGGCCCTTATAGCTTAAGGTTTCGGAGTTGGATTGTACCTACAAAATGTTTGTTCAAATACACTTAAATGTCAGAACTCTAGCACCAATGTGTTCATAACGTTTCAAAGCACTAAAAACTATGCAGGACACTTGAAACTTGCTTAAGTACATTAAATATTAATAAACATTTCAGTTTGTTAGTAAAGTCGGTAACAAAATAATACTAAAGATTTATTAAGTAATTTATTTGTGATGTATTAAGTATTTTAAATGTGGATGTTTTCTTTGTAAAACTTAATGCACAAATATTTTAGTAGGGCAGTGGTGCATTGAATTTTTTGTTAAAAGACTAAAAAATCTTATTTGTGCTTCCTTTGTTTTTCTAAGATTTCCTAAATTCTAATAAGTAAACAGGACTCCTTTTGTGAAGTTACATAAACTTTGGTAATATAAGATGCACTTAGAAATGACAAGTTAGAGTTACTATGCTGTTTAAAATCTGTACAACTCAACTAAACTGAGTAAATACAACTCTGTTTTGGTACACTTAAGTAGTAGTAAAATAACAGTAATATTTACTTAACTTTTTCAAGGCAACCGGTTTCCTCAATTTCTTTAAGCAAGATCAACGTATCAAATTTTACAGTGTAAAAGCAGTGCTCACAAACTACCTTAAAAGACTTATTTATTAAAGACATTTCTAGATTTTCAACCAGCCCAGATCTTATTTGAAATAGAGGTTTTTAGTTAGGCCTAGATGTTGCTAACAATATCAGAGGGGCTGATAGGTTTCTCACTACTACACTGTTCTTAAGGTTTGCTTTGCAAATAAGGAACCAATACTTTAAAGTTAGGAATTCTCAAAGTCGATCCACAACTAGATCAGTGAATGTGGTAAACACTTTAGAAGGGCCATTGTTAACATGTGAAAACATTTCTGATGCCACGCCAAAGCCTGCAGGTTAGGGCAGTTCTTAACTGAAATGTCTGGTTTGGATAAAATGCTGCTCCCTCTCTCATAACGTCTGAAATTACCTTTATTATAACTGATCATTCTAAATGATCACCCAAACAGACACTACATGGCTCTCTTATTTAAGTTTCCATAAAATAAACTTTGGTGTAAACTAGGCTGTAATACTAGTTAGCTAGCTAGCTATGCTCATTACTTGGAACTAGCTAGCTAGTACTTAACATTAGACCTACTTATACTAGCTACTGTTGCTTGCGTTTCATCTCAAACACTGCCACAAAGTAAATTAAAACCACACAGCATTTAGGCATATGAACCCATATGGTTGCGCTTGTATTGGAGGACATTTCAATTGTCAAACACAAGTGATTTTAACAGATATCTAAGAAACCAAACTAGACATGTAGTCAACTTCCAAGTTATGCTGTGTTAATTAACAAAAAAAGGGTTTGACAAAGATATCTTATTATTGTCGATTCGTAACATAGACTATTACTCTGAATGGGACACAGGCAAGAAAATAAAATTAATGTCAGTGTAAGTAAACTAGCTAGGTTGTCAGACTACCTAGTTGGATAATTAGTTACTCATAGCTTGAAAGTAGCTAATGTTACATATACTACCTATTTAGCTAATGTTACATATATTAGCTAATTAGCTACTTGCTTCCAGTATTGGAGGTTCATGGCAACTCAGGTCCTCAAGGAAAATGGGTTAACCGTTAAAACCAAGCATGACATCTCTGCCCGTTTCAAAAGAACTGCTGTAGTGAACAAAACAGAACCAAGAAGATGCTGTGACGTATGTGGAGGATTGAAACAAGCCTCTTTTGTAAGGAGGTTATGAGATCATTCATGTTAATACACAATCACGAGAGTAGTGTAAGCCCAATTATCCAGTTGTTTTAGGTACCAAGAGAGAAGCACAGAGCAGACCAAGATCACCGAGAACGACCCTCAGGATCTGGTGTGTGTCTGTAAAGTTTCCAGCACAGGCTGCCTGTTTGTAGTCGGCAGTGTGAGTAAGGAGTCGCTCTGTTCACTGACAGACAGGCTAGCACCACCAAGAGATGCCGCATATTCTCAGCATGAGGTTAACCTCTGCATTCGACAAGTGCTGTCTGATTAGCGAGTGCACTCAGAAGCAGCTATAACATGCATGTGTTAAACTGTTTCAGAAAGGCTGCCAAGAGCATAATACAACAGGGCTAATGTGTACAGAAATGACTAACATAGTGTGTATATATATATATATATATTTTACATACACACACACACATTTCAACTGATAGCACAACTGGATGTCATATAGGCCAAGTTCAGCCAACAGCATCTTATTCACAATGGAAAAAAGAAATCACATGAAATAGTGAAAAGGTAACCCACAACCATATAAAACTGAAAAGAAAAAAATGGATTGCCTTTAATCAAATACAAGTATTTCCTTACAATAAAAAACGTAGTTCTCTGTAAAGTAGGAAGAGATCATAGGTTTGGGGATTAATAAAACAAAGCAGGAAAATAAACCACATCCGGTTTCAGCTACAGGTCCTCTCGCAAAATAAGAGAAAATGCTTACTGTGCCCAGCTCTTAAGCAGCTTGGTTACAAGGGTTTCCTATTTACAAATCCTATTTTAATGTCGAATCATCAGAACAATGAAATGCTTTGTCAAAATGTATATTGACTGCCCCATATTGACTATCTAGGAAGTTCGTTAACTAATTAAAAATCTCTTACAGTGAACACAGCTGAAGTCAAATAATGGCAATTAATACAGATAAAACATCTGTAACCTGAAACTATGCAACTAGTGGTAAAACACATGAGCTAGCTACCGTTAACGGTAAGCAGCCTTAGCTAGCTAGTAACAAAGTTGTCAAGTTTACTTGCAGTACAACCAAAGAACTGATTAGACAAAACGTCAACTAGTAGTTAACGACAAAAGCCCAGAAATGTTAATTAGCTTACGTAATTAAAACATAACCAGCTAACAAACGACATAGTAGCAATCAAAAGTAGCTAAGATAAGATAAGCTAACTAGCGTTAGCAGCTTTGCTCACTTGTTGCTGTATAGGCGGGTATTGACATAGTTAGCTAGCTAACAGGCTCCTCAATGCGGCCTCGGAAAGTTTGGGCGTTGTTTTGATAGGAATCTCGTTAGAAAGACGTGTTTAAAATATTCATACAAAAATGTTCACTTATTTGCTCAATAAATACATGTGTGCAAAAAATTGCACTTTTGAAGACTTACATGATTCTTCAACTGGTGTTATTTAACTAGCACAGTTGAACTCCGCAGTAATCCGTGATGAAGTTCCAAATCCACCAGGCTTCACAGGCCACGCCCTCCTGTAATCATTTAAAGGGCCAGCACGAATTTTTACTGCGTTACTAAGGAAAATTAATCACCCGTCATAGACATTTACAAAAGTCGTGCAGTCTCCGTCAATTTTCAGGTCTTTTCTTATCCTGCTCTCGTGAAACCATGTTTTTGGTGTATTTGTACTTACATGTAGCATGTATTTAATATATATTTATGTGTATTCCACTCCATTCTAAGATATTAGTAAATAATAAAAATACAGTTTTTGAAGTGCGAAAAAATTGCCGTTGTAGCTACAGAATCAGAATGTAGAGGCTTTGAATAAAGCATAATGGTTAATAATCGCAACATAGCATGTAGTTCATTGTGTAAAACTTTTCAAATGACAGCTTTTTCAGAGATTTTAAGTATCTGGGTTTCATGGTATATTGATACTCTACAAGCCAGAGAATTGAGACCCCAGTACTGTGAGTGTTACGACTCTACTGCTCTTGTGATATCCTGGCATTTATGATTTGCTATGGTTCTCGAGCACTGGCTGATGAATACGATTCAGAATTTCGGCCATTTTGCGAAAGGCCAGAAAGTGTACCCAGTCGTCTTTACTGCTGCTTTTCATAATGAAAGTCCTTCGTCATGCCGCGTGCAGTCCTGGACCAAGCCAGGCCTAATTTCAGCCTCTGCATGCACTGGTTTCTGGCTAACACACTCACTGTAGCGGAATACACGTAGACTATATTTCGCTCAAAAGAAGTGAAGCAGCTGCACTTTGAGTGAAGTAATTTGAGTGAATTTGAATTAAAATTTGAATACATATAAAGAAGTGTGGTGGGAACATGTTCATCTGAAAGAGACAACATGTTTTGACATCAGAAGTTTGCTTGGGTTAAAAATAATTTGAAAATGTAATTTTAATGTTATTTTTTGAGAGTTGTTTCTACCAGAGTAACAGGTATAAAACCTACCAGTAAAATAATAAAGTGTAAAAAATGTGCAAATTTTTCATTTTCAGATTTTATTTTACAGCAGAAATTATATAAAGCATTCAGAAAACATTTTCCATATTTTAAGGGCAATTCAGAATGTTTTGCATGGCTTCAGCAGCTGAATATTCTCTTTTAAAACATATCCAACAATTCAGTGATTCACTTTCATGCACAATTACAGAAAAATAAATCTCACAAGAAAGACAGGGGAAGGGGACAAAGAGAGAGCGAGAGAGAGAGAGAAAGAGAGAAAGAGAGAGAGAGAATGTGAGGAAAACTCATTGGAAGAAGAGCCAGGATTCAAAGCAGGGAATGAGAGTTGGGAGACTGGCGAGAGGAGGGGACAGAGGTGTAACACTAGTTTTACATGCAGAGTGCTGGTTGCTCACTGCCCTGACACAAAGACGGGCTTATATTTTACGTTTTTTTTTTCTTTTTCTTTTTTCTTATCGTCACTTGAAACTG
Source organism: Brachyhypopomus occidentalis (assembly GCA_020368025.1). Taxonomy (NCBI): domain Eukaryota; kingdom Metazoa; phylum Chordata; class Actinopteri; order Gymnotiformes; family Hypopomidae; genus Brachyhypopomus; species Brachyhypopomus occidentalis. The sequence goes on from JAGXOD010000037.1 coordinate 944,068, forward strand.
CTGAAAACGTGCGGGGTTTGGTATGAAATCAATGTCCATAGATCACTGAATTCTGACTTTCTGTACTGATAATTGCATAAGAGGAAGTGCACTAAGCACATCTTTCTTTTTCTTTTTTAAACATTCCCCACATTTGTTTGACCTACAGTTAAAAAGAAACTGAAACTGTTTATTGCTCTGGATTTGTGAGAAGAATGATTACTAGATCCTGTTAAGCCAAAACTGCAACAAAATAAAATTTATATTCCAGCAGGGTGGGTAAAAGGACAAAAATATAACCCTAACATTTTCCTGTGACAGTACATCAAAACAATTTGTGTTTTCTTATCTTGGGCAAATGTTCACCTGTGTTATGCATTTCCTCATTTGTTTGTCTCTGTCTGAGCCACTTAATAACTGTAATGTCAGATTAGCTCAGCACCAAAACAACACAAGTTTAGTGAAGATTCTGGTAAAACAGCACAAACCATGATTACCATGGAAACCAGTTTGGATGTTGAGTTTAAAACTGAATGAAGTAAATGTGTATCTTGCCTCACACAGAAGTATGATATGGAAACTCAAATATAACATTAACATCTACTGAATTAGCCCGCGTTAGAATATGACTGAAAATTCAGATTTCCATTTAATGTATTTGACAATGAGGTATTCTTTTCAGGCATTTCCGTTCCCACGGGGATGGAAATGGTTGGAGGCAGCCGTGTAAGCCGTGGCCCCAGGTCGCTCTGGTGACGGTGATGAGGTCAGAGCTCAGTTGTCATACACCATTCTGCATCCTCACACTACCGCAACACCTAGCTCTGACAGCAATGCTTGGTAAGAAGATGAACATCACTGTGTGGTATAAATGGAAGTCCATCACACTGGTTTGTCCTGTTGATTCTGAGCTAGACGCAAAGCCATAACCAGTTCGCATTCTCCGTGCTTAGTCTCTCTGTCGCCCCCATGTGGTACCCTGAGTAAAATTACAAAAGGGAGGCAGACTGTTTCCTTCTCTGAAAGAGCCATCTGACACACGGCAGATAGGGTGAGACAGACACTTCTTTGATTACTGACTCTCTGCTTGTATGTAAAGATCTGTGTTTTCATGAAACTCGGCAATGACTTCCTGAAGTTTAACTTGCATGTTCAATGTTGGAAGAACATAATTTGACTAGAAGGAAACACCAAAGTCCAGAGCGGTTTGTGACCCCGGTCGTGTGGGTGAAACATACACGAGACCTGCTCCAGCTGGTCCCACCTGATGTGCAACACATGAGAAGTAACTGATCGGTGCTATAAAACTAGCGTTCCGCTTAACATTATACGTGACCTATTCTACCGACCTATCAGACATCTGACATGAAAACAGGCATGCTAAGTGTTCGTTCATCTGAAGTCTGATTCTCATGCAAATGCCTCATAGGCTTACAAGTCTCTCTAACTCTGCATTAGCTGGCACGTGTTATGCATTTGAAAAGAAACAAGTGGGTTAAATAACTATGAAGAATGGATTTCAAAAAACGGCTGGCAGAGTATATCACAGACGTCCATATATAGGGGAGAATTATAGTTGAAGGGCCGAGCTGGCACATGGAGGAATACTGTAACGATAGAACTGGTTTTAGTCTTTGCATATTCACACGAATAAGGAAATATAACCCCAAACAACAACATAAAATAGAGGAATCAGTAACATTGAATTGACCTTCACGGTCAGCGACACACTCCCAAAGTTGGTTTCCTCTGAACATTTTAGGCACTTTCTACAATACTGATTACAAATCTCTGCTGTACTAGTAACAATGAAAATGTAAAATCAGAAGACAACAGAAATACTGAATAGAGTAAGAACCCTAGGAACACAGGACTGTGGGAGCGAAACATACTCGAAGTAGATCGAACAAAACGCTGTCAGTGAGCACCATTCTTTCCCGTGGAGTTTGTCCGTACGAGGCTGACTGACTCAGAGAGCCTGCTGGTGCTCTGAAAGATCTCGCTCATATTTGGATGGGACATTTATCCTAAGAGTCGTCTTGTCCGACTGGTCCAAAAATCCACAACGTCTTTCTTTCAAGTAACTTCGCTTTGCTGATAAAACATAAACAGCCAAATTAATACAAACTCACCGCAATTTCATGACTGGGGAACATGGGGTCCGTTCCACACAACTGAAATATGTTCAGCCTCAGAAAAATATAATTTGTAACAAGGTGTTTAAGAGTCTAACGAACAGACGCCATTTTTCAGCAGCTGGATCTCAGTCCAGAGGCACACTAAGACTCTAATCCCTTGTCCTGGATGTGACTCTGCAAGAACTAAGATTAACGTAGCGGCATTAGCCCCGTGCAGGCCATCTGCTGATCCAGGCTCCTGATGTAAGACTCCTGACATGCTCTCCATCCAGAATGTGTCTCCGACTCCAGGACATGTCAAGATGTTCATCTCACTCAGGAGAAGCAAACAGGATGAGGCTAGAGTTTAATAATCCTGTAATATTTGTAAATAATATAATGTAATACACACGATTCTGTCTTTGCATGAAATTACAGATTACGGCTTAAGATGCTTTTTCTTATTTTCTTTTTGAAAACTTCGGTATGACAACTGTAGTTTTGGAGACCTTAACAAAACAGATTAGCCCAGCAGAAACAACAGAGTGTTGATCAGGGCCCATGACGTGCTGAACTCTGGAAGAGTTTGTGAGGCTCCGGGAGGCCGACTAATTAACACCGCTCCCACAAACGCACTTCCCAATGTGGGGCTAGAGTCTACGCAGGAGACTTACAAATCTCCTCATACAAACCAACTGGGCTGGAATACATCCATGAAAGCTTTTCAAGCCTTGTCTCATCTTTCATTCACAATATGAAACATCATTTAGAGGGAAGCTTCAGTTCAACGCCATCCAGCTGCACAGCTGTTGTTGTGTTGGCTCTAGGATAAGTGCTCCTCAGTGAGAGGATTGGGATGATCCAGGATCCTCTTATCCCCTGCGCACTGTGAACTCCTCCACCAGCTGACCTTGTAGGGGATGTAATGAATTTAGGTCATGGACTTCCGCTTTCATCTATACTGTGATTATCTGTTACTTAAAAGGTAATTTTGTAATTTTCCTGTTGAATGACGTAATTCAGGTAACTTGGCACCATTGGCAAAACAGCGAACAGAACAAAACTCTTAATTAACTCTTGGCAGCCCGCAAAGACAAAGTAAATACTGTAGAAACAGGGTGTACTTGATAGGGTTTTTGGGTCTCCCCAACTCTATGTTTTATCATGATTTTGCAACAAAGTCATGCTTTAGTAAATGTCCTTTTTAAGAACATTCCAAATAAAAGACTCTTATAGTGAAACTCTGAATCCGTGGGTTTGCGGATCACAGCCACTACACTTGTTTATATTATGTTCTGTGTCATTGTCTTAGTTTCATGCACAGGGCTCCTTCTTTGCACCTGGTATTTACATTATTTACAAACAGTACAACCATACATCTTGGGCATTCAAACAAAACTATACAATATATTTGTTTTTTGTCTCTTATCATGTTATTATCCCTTTTTATGAATAAAATAATATATATTCTTAAATACAATCCTCTTCAGCTTAAGGGTTCTGGCTCTCCGTGTACCTTCACACATCTTCGTTATGTACAAGGACCACGCAATAGTCACAAATATGGATTTCACTTGGAGTTTGTGTATAGGGACCCTTCAAAAACGCCTCTAAGAAGTCAAGGCAATGCTGCGTGAATCTCCATTAGGAGCAAATGAACCGTGAATGAAGAGCACTGAAACAATGTCAGTGCACAATCGACAAAACAGGTAAACAACAAAACAGGTAAACTTAGCAAAACTGTCAGGTTAACTTATGAAAACTGTCAAGTAAACTTATGAAAACAGTCAAGTAAACTTATCAAAACATTCAGGTAAATGTAACAAAACATTCAGGTAAACTTATCAAAACTGTCAGGTAAACTTATCAAAACAGGTAAACTTAGCAATAATATTGTTTCTTTGACACAATGGGAAGCATATACGAGTTTAAGACTATAAAAAACAAGTGATACATTCAATAAAAAGTATAAACCAAAACATATGCCGAAGGAGGGCTGTGAGGTAAGGCAGGAAGGAACAATGACCTGTATAGAACAGGACAGGACAGAGGAACCAGGCTGGGGCTGATGTGGGCATGGACGACTACGTCACAACAGACTCAACGCCAATAAAGAGCATTAAATGAAAACACAAAACACTTCTGTCCGCATGCAGCAGCATCTGGCTCAAAGACGACATGCACGTTTCCAGATTAGACTCAGCACTGTTTCCAGATTAGATTCAGAACTGTTTCTAGATTAGATTCAGCAAACACAGGACTCACAAAGTCAGGCCAGCAAAAGGCGACATTAAGAAAAGGACTTAGAAAGTCAAAAACGGTGCACACAAAACGGGTTCCCTACAGGGATCAGATCAGAACTGTTCCCAAACGGGTCCCCTACAGGGATCAGATCAGATCTGTTCCCAAATGGGTCCACTACAGGGATCAGATCAGATCTGTTCCCAAACGGGTCCCCTACAAGGATCAGATCAGATCTGTTCCCAAACGGGTCCCCTACAAGGATCAGATCAGATCTGTTCCCAAACGGGTCCCCTACAGGGATCAGATCAGATCTGTTCCCAAACGGGTCCCCTACAGGGATCAGATCAGATCTGTTCCCAAACGGGCCCCCTACAGGGATTCTGATCTGTTCCCAAACGGGCCCCCTACAGGGATTCTGATCTGTTCCCAAACGGGCCCCCTACAGGGATTCTGATCTGTTCCCAATCCTCACTCCATCCCGTTCTCCAAAAACACACAAAGTAAGACACTGATATTTAAAACCATAATCTTTGACTAGACCCCCATCTACATGTATCTGCAGCCCATCCCCTGGAGGGATGGCGTAGGCAGAAGTAACGTTTGTGGTGAAGGTACAACGAGCAGATTGAAAGTGTGCATGCATATGGCTGATGAAATGGTGCCTTTTTTTGGGGGGTTGGTTTTGTTGTTTTTGTGTGGGTTTTTTTGTTGTTGTTGTTTGTTTGTTCATATTTTTTTTTGTTCAAACTGATTGTTGTTTTTCCATTCTTTGAAAATATAAAAATGTAATAATCGTAAGCAAGGTCCAGCGTGAGTTCATGCAGCGATCATGTAGCCTTCACAGCTTCCTCACAAGTGCTGTCAGGAGAAAAGGTCTTCAGCTCCACTCATCTCCAATCAGTCTTCAATATTGTTTCAAAAACAAAAATGAAAAGACGACAATATATGAAGAGTGCAAAAATGGCATGAAGATACTTCCACGATATAGTCTTCATTTAAGCACAACTTCCCACTTTCCTCAGCGGAGAGGAAAACGCGCAATTCAGTGGCAGTACCAGAATCATCAGAATCAACTGAACTACCATCAGAAATGTACCCACGATGTTCTACCATCTTCTGGGTTCCATTTTTAAGTTGAATAGTTTTTTTTTTAAATCCTTTTTGTAAATTGTTCATCTCTTGTAAAAACAGCAGGGGATGGGGGAACAGTTTGGAGGTGTCCAGTTTGGACATTAGACTCTGGAGGTGGACATTAGACTCTGGAGGTGGACATTAGACTCTGGAGGTGGACATCAGACTGGGACGTGGCTCTCTGGAGAGGTCTCATGTTCCTTGTCCTTTTTCAATTCTCTCACCCTAAAAAACAAAACAGAACAGAAGACAGAGGGGGTTAGATCGCTCTTCAGAAGGCCCGTCCGCACCCGCCTTTTCCACTGGGAGATTCCTTAGCAGGAGACACAATCGTCTCGTGCCGTCCCCGACTCAACTGTGTGACGAGTCATACCCGGAACACTAAAACTGGCTTGTTCGTCTGGGGGCGGAAAGGACCGGGCAGATTCACGACGAAGACTCCATGGAATGCTGCGTTGCATTGTTCCAGTCCTAAGGGCCTTTCGCGCTGGACAAGGACATGCTGTTCCTAGAGTAAGCCTACAGAACTCACGGGGACGCTCCACCAGGCGTCAGAGGACAGACAAGGTGACAACATGAACTGTCCTCAGCCCTCAGGACTGGACCCATGAAGCACCGACTCTGATTGGTTAAATATGTGGATATGAGAGTCATACTTCCTCCCCTGTAGGTTTTTGTTTTGATAACGAACTTCCCAACTATAGTCCACAGCCACGTCAGCTTGACAACAAACTACACACAAAACCTTTTAAAATAATAGGAAAAAAGTATGAATTCAAAATGATTTTTTTTTACTCAAACAGTTAAAGGTTTCACTACTAGTGTTAGTAACTTACTTAAGATAAAGTACATGCACGTCACACTGGTTACACGCGGGTTAAAGGTCTACGGTACATCAGATTTGCTCATCCAAAACAGTAATCAGCAGAAGTAGTTAATAGTGCACAGGAAGAGTAAAGTTATCTGTGTATTTTTGCAAACAGACTGTAGAATGTTGTAACCAACACAGCAGGGAATCCCCAGAATGACAAATACTGTCTAAATGTGCAGTACACAGCAAGTGCCAATTCTCCCCATCCCACCCACGGCACATGGAATACAGAAGACAGGCAGCATAGCATTCAACAGATTACCCCTTCCTTACAGGAAGTGATGTCATTTAAAGCATGCCCTTATAGAAGCGAGGCCTCCTCTGGCCGTCATGCAATGCCATCCACACTACTCAGCAGTCCATCAGTCCCTAATGCTCTCAAAAGCATCCTCGTAAGAGACGGAGGAAACATTCAGGAGGAAATGCAAATCAAGAGCGGGTGATTGGTTAGTGTTGCCATGAACGAGTCGTCTATTTAGTGGTTAGCTAGACCTCTTGTTCCCTCTCTCTCATTCAGAGGCTCTGCCCACTGAAGTTCCAGTTGGCCATCATGCAAGCAGGCATAAAGCGATAGAAACAGGAAGATAGAGAGAGGAAACGAATCAAAGAGAAAGACAGAAGAGGGACAGGAAGTGCACCACTGACCGAAGAGAGAGACCAAGTGTGAACAGAGAGGTGAGGAATCAGAGAGCATGATCAAAGGAGAGAAGGATATAGGGCAGAGAGGTAACAGAAGGGGGTAAGTATAAAGGGTACGTCAGAGGGGTAGGAACTGAGGTCCTGAGACTGCACTCACCCGTTTGAACAGTCTATGGTCCATCAAGGGGCTTTGCATAAACAGCAAAACAACACCACAGAGCTATTAGCACATCCCGAGGTTCAGGAAGGGTTCGGGGGAGGAACGGCCCAACATGAAATGTGTTTCAACAGATCCATGACTGAGTGATGGGGTTTACGACTTCCCTGAATACTGTTTAAACCTGACAATAGGGATTTTGTTTGGTATTAGTGGAAGAAGGTTAAGAGTTTACTAAAATAAATCCAAATTATTATTATGAACACCATCAAATTCGTTTAAGCACACTTTTAAAATGTAGCAGACTTATTGTAATGTGTTTAAGCCACATACTAATTTTGGTGGGACACCAGAGTACCTAGTTTTCAGGTGTAGCTCAGAGAGTTCTTCTGTGTGTCTGTGTTGTTATGCATCTGCGTGGTGTTCTAAGTGCCTGTGTGGCGTTCTAAGCATCTGTGTGGTGTTCTAAGTGCCTGTGTGGCATTCTAAGCGCCTGCGTGGTGTTCTAAGCGCCTGCGTGGTGTTCTAAGCGCCTGCGTGGTGTTCTAAGTGCCTGCGTGGTGTTCTAAGCGTCTGTGTGGCGTTCTAAGCGTCTGTGTGGCGTTCTAAGCGCCTGTGCGGTGTTCTAAGCGCCTGCGTGGTGTTCTAAGCGCCTGCGTGGTGTTCTAAGTGCCTGCGTGGTGTTCTAAGCGCCTGCGTGGTGTTCTAAGCGTCTGTGTGGCGTTCTAAGCGTCTGTGTGGCGTTCTAAGCGTCTGTGTGGCGTTCTAAGCGTCTGTGTGGCGTTCTAAGTGCCTGCGTGGTGTTCTAAGCGCCTGCGTGGTGTTCTAAGCGCCTGTGTGGCGTTCTAAGCGTCTGTGTGGTGTTCTAAGCGCCTGTGCGTGGTGTTCTCTAAGCGCCTGTGCGTGGTGTTCTAAGCGCCTGCGTGGTGTTCTAAGCGCCTGTGCGGTGTTCTAAGCGCCTGTGCGGTGTTCTAAGCGCCTGCGTGGTGTTCTAAGCATCTGTGTGGTGTTCTAAGTGCCTGCGTGGTGTTCTAAGCGCCTGCGTGGTGTTCTAAGCGTCTGTGTGGCGTTCTAAGCGCCTGCGTGGCGTTCTAAGCGCCTGCGTGGTGTTCTAAGCGTCTGTGTGGTGTTCTAAGCGTCTGTGTGGCGTTCTAAGCGCCTGCGTGGTGTTCTAAGCGTCTGTGTGGTGTTCTAAGCGTCTGTGTGGCGTTCTAAGCGTCTGTGTGGCGTTCTAAGTGTCTGTGTGGCGTTCTAAGTGTCAGCACTTACCTGTGGCGACATCGCAGCAGGAATCTCATTATTTTTCTGGCAGCCTGGTCTTGCCGTTTGGTCAGCAGACCTCTTCTGTAGCAGTGTGGGGTACAAAGGGTCAAAATATGACAGTAAACAATGAGTTAAACATAGCAATAAGCAGTGTGTATAAAATACAATTTCAGTGTAATACTTTAAACATAGGGGTCCCCAAGTCTGGTCCTAGAGATCGGTCAAGTCTGCTCATTCAAATCATGCCTACTTGAATATTTAATTGGCCATCTCTCTATTGGTCCTATTGCACATTTTGTAATTTTCAAGTAATGACCTGAAAAGGCGGTCGAATAGTCAAAGGATGGTAAGCTGGAATAATTAAATATTCAGAGGATGGTATGATGGTTGAATAATCAGAGGCTCCTAAGATAGGTCGAGAATTCAGAGGCTTGTAAGATGACCGAACCTTCAGAGGATGGTGGGTTTGTTGAATATTCAGAGAATGGCAAGATGACATTATTGAGTATTCAGAGAATGGTAGGACGGTATTATTGAATATTCAGAATATTCAGGGTAGGGTTGTCGAATATTCATAGCACTAGCCAGATTCTTTGTTTCCACTAATAGCCACTTTTACGAACACGACAACAACCCACAAATGAGGTGTTTCCTTACACCACAGATGCCCTCTTAATGTGCTGTAGGCTACTTTTGGATTTATATGGTCATATTTATTAATTATAGCTATTTGAATTTATATTTGTAAAATCCTGACTCATGTTAATTAATTTCTATTTCTGTAGGAATATAAAAAGATCTTTCTGCATGTTATAAAAACAACTGTTAGTTATTTCAAACTTTCAAGGTTTCAAAAGTTAAAAATGTTTTGCAGATATTTGTTTTCACAAAAATTCGTTCAAAGAAGTTTATGCCATCCCTCTATTCCATCCTATTCCATCCCTCTGCTGGAAGCTACACAGTAAACATTTGGCCATATCGAACGAGATGCCTTTCCTTGGGAGTGGGCGGAGCCCCTGTGGGGTGGTGGGCGGGTCTACCTGAGTCTGCGCTGCACCAGGGCAGCTGCTGCAGCAGCGTGTGAGTGTGGAGGGGGCCGGCCTAGACCCCTGTAGCTGCGGTAACATTGCTGGATCAGCACGGCTGCCCGGCGACTCTGCTGGAACTTCTTCTGTTCGTGATAGCTGCGGAATTTACTCTGGATCAGGATGGCGGCCAGCGTCATCTTCTTATAAAGTGCATACTAGCAGAGAAACAAAGACACAGCTGAACACCAGAGACAAATAAACACAGAACTAAACAACAGAGACAGAAATAAACACACAACCGAACACCAGAGACAGAAACAAACACACAACCGAACACCAGAGACAGAAACAAACACACAACCGAACACCAGAGACAGAAACAAACACACAACTGAACACCAGAGACAGAAACAAACACACAACCGAACACCAGAGACAGAAACAAACACACAACTGAACACCAGAGACAGAAACAAACACACAACCGAACACCAGAGACAGAAACAAACACACAACTGAACACCAGACACAGCTTTACTGTATGCATGAATATGAATTTCTACAACAAATTCTATTAATATATTGCACTTTAAAGACATATTTACTGATAAAGATGTTCGTGTTACCTTCAAGGCTATCCATGTCAGCTTGTGAGAGAAAGAGGAAGGAGATGAAGGCACGCCAATCCCAGCCTGACCAGACTGAAGGGCCAATCGGGAGGTCTTAGGGGAGAAACTTACCTGCTTGTACTTCTTATAACAGCGTTGGATAACAGCAGCTGCCAACTCCTGCTGCTCGCGCAGTGGACGTCCCTGGAGGAGGCAGAGGGAAGGGGGGCAGCATGGAAGGAAAGAGGACAGGAAGGAGAAGAAGGACAGCAGGGGAGAGGAGAGGAAAAGTGGACAGAGAGGAGATAGAGAGGAAAAGAGGAGAGGAGAAGAGAGAGAAGGTAGAGGAGAGAAGGAGGAGAGAGTGAGAGAGAGAAGTGAGTAGAGGAGAGGTGAGAAGTAGAGGAGAGAGAGAGAGAGGAGAGAAGGAGGAGTGGACAGAGAGGAGAGAGTGAGAGAGAGAAGTGAGTAGAGGAGAGGTGAGAAGTAGAGGAGAGAGAGAGAGAGGAGAGAAGGAGGAGTGGACAGAGAGGAGAGAGTGAGAGAGAGAAGTGAGTAGAGGAGAGGTGAGAAGTAGAGGAGAGAGAGAGAGAGGAGAGAAGGAGGAGTGGACAGAGAGGAGAGAGAGAGAGAGAGAGAAGTGAGTAGAGGAGAGAGAGAGAGAGAGAGGAGAGAGGGGAGGGGAGTTAGTATGTACAGGGAGGTGGCAGGTGCGTGCCCACAGAGATGGCATGTGAGCCCTTTGTTGTAGTTGGCCAAGATGTCCGCTTAGATTGGCCGAGTTCCTGAAACTGTGCTTCGAGGGAGAGATAGAGAGCGAGATGACATCCTCTGGAGATGGAAGATGGAAGGGCGGAATGGCGGTAGGGGTTACTCCTTACAAGCTGGCAAGCAGTGTTATCACCAGGGAGGTCTGTCTGAATGACCATGTGTTACAGAGTTGGCAATGGGGCACATGACTGGACACAGGTATACAGAGCAATGCAGTCATTCCCCGTAGCAGGCCATGCTTAGCAACACGAGCACCACATGCTTTAACAGCAACACCAAAGCTACATCTGCCTCTTACACACACCCCAACTGCAACCAACCAGTTACCACAGAAACCCAGGGCCTGAGCCATTTGGGACAGGCCTTTACCTCATGACACCCACAATACAATACAGCACGACCTTTGAACCCGGGCCACGATAAACATCGCAAAAAACACCATAAGGACGTGACGGCAGCCTACATGAGCAGCGATGCGGAGACGTCCTGGCCGGAGCGGACCCTCGCCCTACCTTATACTTGCGGAAGGTGCTCTGGACCTGGCGGGCCGCCTCGTACAGTTCCCTCTGCTCGTGGTCCGACAGCGCCAGCTGGGCCAGGTCACGCTCCTCCTTGCTGTGGGAGGCGTTGAGAAAGGCGCTCCAGTCGGCCGGGGAAGGGAGGCTCAGCTTGCCGAGGGGGCCCACGGGTTCGGGATGGGCTGCTGGGCGGGCGTCGCCCACCCCGGCCGAGGAAGCCAGGGGCCTGCTGTACAGGAACCTGGGTCAAAGCGATGGCGTTGGGATTAAAGCAGGCCGCAACGGCCAGCTCGATTGGACAGGTTTCTCTCACACGCAGCATCAAGATCAACAAAGCCGGGGCCGTAATACACGCGTCACAGTACGAGGTGCTTACAGGAGAAACGGGGGAAATATACAAAGTAGAAGACGACACAGCTCGCAGTGGTACGAGTACCTTTCGGCATCTCCGAGGTAGGTAGCCAGCCAGCTCATGGTGCTGCTGACCCCCACGCTCTCCAGCGCCGTGGACTCTGTGGTGGCAAAGGTGTCACTCTTGATCCGGTCCGGCGTGGCCTGGATGATGTGCTCCGCCAGGGTCACCATGTTCATCTGAAACGGGCAGAAAGGAGAAGGCGGTCTTTCCTCCGGCCCGACAGCACCGTCGGCGGGACATCGTTTTGTCACGACTTGCTCCGAAATTAGGTTCAGAACGCACAGTCTGCATTCCGTGTGTCAAGCCCGTCCCCGAATCCCAGAAATAAGACTAATACATAATACATAACTTTGTACCTTTTATTTTTGGTGTATGAAGGCAGTTTTCTGCTGACTTTTGTACAATAAAAATAGTTTTGCTGACCGTGGAGCAGGAGAACGGAGCATGCTTGGAGTGGGGGGGGTTGGGGGGGGGGGACGGTTCTGATTCTGGTGGTGACCAGGCTGACCTTGATGGTTGGTAGGAAGTTAATGTTAGTTTTGGATCGGGCATTGTGTGCCTAAGAATATATGTGATTTAAAACATTTTTAAAGCATTTTTCTTATGATTAGGATGTATTTTTACATTTAAATGTTTGAAAAATCCATTCATCTCCACTGCCATGAACTGATTCTAGTACTGCAGATATGTTAACTAAAACAGTACTATAGAGCATCACTGTAAGTATTGTTTTAAAATGCCTCCAGTATACATTAATGGTCTATGTACATGAATACATGAGGTCTATGAAAAGCATATTTTAGTTTTTTAATGTAAAGGTTGTACAAACTCAGAAAGAAACTTAAATTACTGATATATGTTTTGTTGGATGGACAGGACATGTCGTGATTAGGGGGTTGTCAGCTCTATGTCGTGATTGGGGGGTTGTCAGCTCTATGTCGTGATTGGGGGGTTGTCAGCTCTATGTCGTGATTGGGGGCGTTGACAATGGCTGATGGTGCTGTCCATCAGCCAAGCCCTGATATCAATGACATTTGAATGCATGATTTAGAACTTTGATTTAGAACAGCTTCTGGGATATCAAGGCTCTCATAAAATAATGAAAGCCCCACAGTGCTATCTCTAATAGGCCTTTCTGTCCTGGGGTTAAAGGTCACAATGGACTTTTTGAACATTTTAAATAATGAATCCAGTTTGAAGTCTTGCAGTTGCCCCAGGTGAGCAGTCAGGTGACCTCCCGACCTTTCAGTCCCTTCCTCACCTGCAGGTCTCCCGTGTTCTCCAGGTCCTCTTGGCTCACCAGCAGATCCGAGACGGTCCCTGCGCTACACGCCTCCCTCAGCCTCAGGCGGCTGGCCAGTCGTTCTTTGGCGAGCCCGCCGGCTGTCCCCCTGCGACCCGCGGACGCTCGGGTACCCCAGCGGAGTCCCCCGCCCGTCTTCAGCAGAGACGCCTCCGTCTTTGCTGCCTCCTGGTCCCCGCTGCCCTCCATGGGCAGTTTAGTAGGGCACGTCTGAGCGCTGGGTGCCTGCTCGTCAGACCCGTGAGGGGCGGAGCCGAACTCGCCCGGCCGTGAGTGCAGATTCTCGGGGTTTGGTTTGTGTTTCTTGGTTAATGGCGCGTCCCCCTGGCTCTCGCTGTTGTAGAAACTGGAAGGTTCAGATCTGGGTCTCCTCAGATCTGCAGAGATATAAACCGGTAGATCCATCACAGGGGGAAAAGGGTACAAATCTGTAAAATACACTGACTGCACTTGTCTGTGTGCTATATTTAGTGTCCATGAGTTTGCATGCTGTATGAGATTACTCAGCACATGGTGAAACAAATTTAACGTGTACACAGGTGCAGCACACAGGTGGAGCACACAGGTGCAGCACATGGGTGGAGCGCATGGGTGGAGTGCCACAGGTAACCTGGATTTGCGCTGGAAGCAGAGCCACTCGTGCTGTTCCCTCTCAGACCAACAGGGGCAGGCTCGCTGTCCCACACGTCCATCCAGCCCTCCGTGGTCACGCTCTCAGCCGCTGGGGTAAACGGCATGCTGGGAGTTGTAGTCATGGAGGCCTGTTGCTGCTGTTCCTCCCTCTGAAGATTTTCCAGACACTCTGCCAGCTTGGTGTGTCCACGGGATCGGGCAGTTGCCAGCGGTAACCGGCCCAGGGAGTCTGGGATAGCCAGGGCACGCTGATCCCACTTATAGAGAACCAGTGCCGCTTCCATGTGACCCAAAGCACACGCCCACATCTGAGGGAACAGTGAGATGAACGTCTGGGCATTACTAGCACCTACCTGAGGCAGCAGTGTGTGTGTGTGTGTGTGTGTGTCTACACTCACCAGGGGGGTGCAGGAGAAATGGTCCACGTTCAGCGGATCCACCTCCAGCTCCAGGTCAATGCTGTCCGCATGTTTGGTGCTGTGGAGACAGAGGGAGGACTTAGCCACGTGATAGTGACGTGAGGCGGCAGTGACGTGAGGTGACAGTGACGTGTGCTTGACCTCGCAGGCCCTCACCGCCACTTGATGAGTGTCTGGATGAGGGTGGCGTAGCCCTGTGCGGCAGCCAGGTGTAGCAGGGTCATGCCCCGGAAGGTCTTGGAGTGGATCAGGTGTTTGGACTTGGCCCAGCACGTGCGGTTCATCATCTTCTCACACACCACCACCACACGGCTCTCGAAGGAGCTGCCCGCCTGGCTCTGGCCCTGGCCAGCCGAGAACTGGGCCAAAGACGTGTGCAGCTACATCACTGGACTGACCGTCGCTTGTGGATTATTATTAAAGCATTGAATGAAGACATAACCGTGCATGTGTTCTGGTGTGGATGCACTAGGACGCATGCTGCCCACTGAATGGGGACTCAGGGAGATGCTGACCTGGGCCTGGTCACTAGTGCCACGTCCGTCTCCTCCTCCTCCGCCTCCTCCTCCACCCGACACCCCACTCTCGGACGCTCCTCCACCACCGGGCTGCTGCTGGCTGGCCATCTCCGCCATCCTGCGCTCCATCTGCTCCAGACGCTCCAGGATCGACATTCTGAACTGGTTATCTGCGGGACAAACCCCGGAGGAGCCTGTTAGTGGCCCTACTGGCCTCCTGCCACCCATGAGATCGTCTGGGTGACGCACCATGACTGACCTGCTAGCAGGGGTCACATGACCGCACTGATGTCCTTGGCTGCATGTCAGATGAAGCCTCGTTTAATCGTTTCTTATTAAGGCAAAATGTGTTTTTAATTTTATGGTTCACATACGCAAGTTTGAAAGTACAAGTGAGGAACTGTGTGAGGAAGAGTGTGGACATGAAGACAAGCCACTGCCAGTGTGGGCAAGACGTGTGTAAACATGTTTAAAAGCTAAAGGACGAGTAGTACCCATACGCCACAGTAGTGCCCATACGCCACAGTAGTACCCATACGCCACAGTAGTACCCATACACAACAGTAGTACCCATACGCCACAGTAGTGCCTATACGCCACAGTAGTACCCATACGCCACAGTAGTACCCATACGCAACAGTAGTACCTATACGCCACAGTAGTACCCATACGCCACAGTAGTACCCATACGCCACAGTAGTACCTATACGCAACAGTAGTACCCATACGCAACAGTAGTACCCATACGCCACAGTAGTACCCATACGCCACAGTAGTACCCATACGCAACAGTAGTACCTATACGCAACAGTAGTGCCCATACACCACAGTAGTACCCATACACTACAGTAGTACCCATACGCCACAGTAGTACCCATACGCCACAGTAGTACCTATATGCAACAGTAGTACCCATACACCACAGTAGTACCCATACGCCACAGTAGTACCTATACACCACAGTAGTACCCATACGCTACAGTAGTACCCATACGCCACAGTAGTACCCATACGCCACAGTAGTACCTATACGCAACAGTAGTACCTATACGCAACAGTAGTACCCATACGCAACAGTAGTGCCCATACGCAACAGTAGTGCCCATACACCACAGTAGTACCCATACACCACAGTAGTACCCATACACTACAGTAGTACCCATACACTACAGTAGTACCTATACGCCACAGTAGTACCTATATGCAACAGTAGTACCCATACACCACAGTAGTACCTATACGCAACAGTAGTACCTATATGCAACAGTAGTACCCATACACCACAGTAGTACCCATACGCCACAGTAGTACCCATACGCCACAGTAGTACCCATACGCAACAGTAGTACCCATACGCAACAGTAGTACCTATACGCAACAGTAGTACCCATATACCACAGTAGTGCCCATACAACACAGTAGTACCTATACGCAACAGTAGTACCCATACACCACAGTAGTGCCCATACACCACAGTAGTACCCATACACCACAGTAGTACCCATACGCCACAGTAGTACCCATACGCCACAGTAGTACCCATACGCCACAGTAGTACCCATACGCCACAGTAGTACCTATATGCCACAGTAGTACCCATACACCACAGTAGTACCTATACACCACAGTAGTACCCATACACCACAGTAGTACCTATACACCACAGTAGTACCTATACACCACAGTAGTACCCATACACCACAGTAGTACCTATACACCACAGTAGTACCCATACACCACAGTAGTACCCATACACTGGAGGAGAGACGTAGGTGCATTCAGTCTATTTCTATAAGATTCTGGCCCTATCAACAGGCAGAGAGGAGCGTGTGTGCTGGCCAATAGCAGCGGCCTCAGCGCGTCTTTGTTCAAACACAGTGCTGCAGTGGTGGTGCAGTGCCAATGATGTCATCTCCACCTGCTGCCGCCGTGCGCTCGCTCTCTCTCTCTCTCTCAGTCTCTCTCTCCTTCTCTCTGTCTCTCTCTCTGTCTCTCTCTCTGTCTCTCTCAGTCTCTTTCTCTCGCAGTCTGTCTCTCTCTCTCTTAGTCTCTCATTCTCTTTCTCTCATTCTCTCTTTCTCTGTCTCTCACTCTGTTTTTCTCTCTCTCTCCCTCTCTCTGTCCACCACGAGTGACTCAGAATGCGGTGCACGTACGCCAAAGCAGGTTGGGGGAGGGGGGAGGGGCTAAATAGCACTACAACAACGTCGTGACATAATCAAGGCTCAGACCCCCCCCCCACCACCACGGCCCCTCCCACAGCCCAGGGCCAGCAAATCAGAGGCAGGCAGAGACTACCAGAGGGAGCAAGTTACTAAATGCTGAGGGCTTTGTGTCAAAGCTCAAATCAATTAAAGGCTGCACTCAAATAATGCCACACTTCATTCTAAACTCTACTGTGCTCATGTTACATGATGGTAATAAGAGTGTTTTAATCACGCAGCAAAAACAAATGCGTGAGAATACAGCTTGAATGTAGTCAATATATTTCTGTTCAAATAATGTCTAAGAAAATCAAAATAATTTTTTCTAGCATTTTATTCTTTTTAAGAAAAAAAAAAGAATTATATTATCGGATTGCATTGGCAGAAATTTTACTTCTTCCACAAAATAATTTGCAGCCTCAGCTGTAAGATCATTTAATTAATTAATTTGAATAGATAAAATTAATATACTTTTTAAGAGATAGACTGAATAATTTCACAACAATTTTAGAGGAATCTGAAAATGAGAAGTATTATATGTATTTTGCTAGTATTCAAGATATAATCATGCCATATTTTGAAGTGCATGACTAATTTTAATGGCAAATTCCTTAGAACGATTTCAGCTTCACTTCAGACTACGTTCGTGAGCTTGCAAATGCCCTGCACACCAGGACCACTGCCCTAGACCACGTCTCATGTCAGACTGAGATGCATGTTTACGCCATCACCAGTCTGAGGGACCATGCCCTACTGACACCAGTCTGCCCAAACCACTGCTTTCCTTATTCAGCTGTACCTGCTCATTTTAAAACCTGCACTCAGAACTCCAGAATACTCTCAACACATGCCAAAACAAACACTGCCTCATGTCAGTGTCAGGCATCTCAAACATGTTAATCTATTTTATACTCAGCGTTCAAATATCCTACACCACGCATACATGCACCAGTTAAAACACAGCTCACGTGCAAATAAACTCAGCCGTGATCCTAAAAAAAAACCAAACAGGAAACAAAAACAAGCAAGCAAGAAACCAAAACAAAACAAAGTTAACATCTCGAGCCAAGCTGGATTACCCTCTATTGTCAGCGAGTTGCATCAGTGCAGTCGGTCCGCTGACCGCTAGTCCTGCTGGACCCCCCCGGGCTCCCGTGCGGTCCGCTAGTCCTGCCGGCCCCCGAGCTCTCGTGCGGTTGACATTAGAGCGGTGTGCACCAGGGGTTGAGTGCTCTCTGTTGCAAGGCTGACTGTGGCGTTCTGTGTAACGTAAGCTCCTGCAGAGACTGCTCTGCTTTCTCCGTTTTAGCACAGTGTTGCATCATGCTGTAAAGTGTGGGATCCTGCACCACTCCATAGCCCAAAGCACAAACCAGCCTGGCGGACACCTGTTGATAACCAGCAGCGCTCAGCTCGTGCGGCGGGAATTCTGCTGCCGCCTTTGATTACTGGTATGTTCAGTGGTTGAATCATCTTGTGGAGAGTTTCATTTAAGGTACCAGAGAGCAGTAGCGTGTGTGACCTGGGTGATGATTCACTTAAACGCTACCACATGAGGGTGTAGCACGGAGCATCGCTGCCTGCGCTGCCCTACTCGTTGACATTTAGTGCTGTGGTGTAAATGTGAAGATAATGTCCCCTCAAATCCGGCACCATGTGACCTTCTGCACCTCGCTGCATCACAGCGGCGAAACGGAAGGCAGCAGGGTGGAGTGGCGAGTGTGGAGACTGGGCTTTCTGGGGATTAGGGCTGGAGTGGTAATGCAGAGTGGCTGTGTCTCCGATGGCTGAGCTGGGATAAGAGGTCCTAATGCTGTGGATGTTGGAGGATCACAGACGGCCAGGCGTGTGTTTGTGCTCTAAGAGGGAGGCGGCGCGGCCATAACGCCCTTATCTGCCCATCACAACCCCAGAACTGATCACATGACCTCCTCAACCCACCCTTTGACAGTGCAGTGTTGGGAGAAAACACTTTGTGTTCAGTACAGGGTTTCACATGGGAAGGAGCAGGCGTTACGGTCACTGTGCACCGAACACGTTTCTCTGACATGATGTGCCTGAATTTCATGGTCATTTTAATAAGAGTGAACCAAGACCTGTTTCAGCAATGCAACCCTACCTCTAACCAGCAGAGCGGGGACCTGCCTCTAACCAGCAGAGCGGGGACCTGCCTTTAAACAGCAGAGCGGGGACCTGCCTCTAAAGAGCAGAGCGGGGACCTGCCTCTAAAGAGCAGAGCGGGGACCTGCCTCTAAACAGCAGAGCGGGGACCTGCCTCTAACGCCTCCAAGCGTCAGGCAGTGCAACCAGTGTTGACTCAGAGAAACAAAGGCTTACAGCCCCAGAATACCTTGGACACTGGAAATGAGCACTCATGTGCTTTGGACACTCCTGTGTTTGCCCTCCCCATCTCCTCATTTGCCCTCCCCATCTCCTTATTTGCCCCAGGCTCTAAGCTTTGTGTATTCTGTTCGGATGACGTTCTTCATGGAGACCTTGTGCAGTTTCATTTCAGGTATCAGAATGCGATGCGTTAAATTCAGAGACAACATATAGGCTGAAACAATTGTGTTGGACCGATGACCAGTGATTTTTCAGGAAAACCAGAGACTTTCAGTACAGTAGCAGAAGTCTCACAGGCACTGGACTCATCTCTAATGAGCAATAAACCTCCAACTTTACAGCAGCTTGTTTCCAAGGGAAACGTGTAAGACTCATGACGGCCAGGGCTGTGATGACGCCAGTCTGACGGTTCCAGCAAGAATCAGATATACTGCAGTGTCACAGGGACCCCAGGAGCACAGGGTCCCCAGGAACACAGGGTCCCCAGGAGCACAGGGACCCCAGGAACACAGGGACTCCAGACCTGCAGCCAATGCTGGAGCTTTGTCCGCAAACCCACCGTTACACAGGAAATCTCATCAGTGAGGAACAGCAAATTTTGACCTTTCATGGCAAGGCTCGATTAAAGTGACCTAGTTTCAACTTTGAAACAACCGCATGAACAGAAAGAGAGGAATTATTGTTTCTCTTCCTCCTACGACGCATGGTGTAGTCAGTCAGGGTGGTGATTGGGGCAGAGGGCTGTTGGTACCAATCACACACCACCAATAAAGTTGTCAACAAGTTATTAGAAGAATCAAATTAATAACTCGCTATTCGGTCCTCCCTGTTGGTTCACAGTTGAGGAACACATTAGAAGCTGTTTTGCAGTAATAGTCAGCAGGTACCTACATCATCCCAAAAGCTGAATGCCTAATTCTAGACCTGACCTGGCTACCAGACAGACTCTCTCTCCCTCCATATTCCCACTGTGTCATAACTTAACCACAGATGGTCCTAAAAATGAGCAAAGATCCGTAGGAGTGATCCATGCCTGCCAGACCCAAAGATAAATCCTTGATTATTTTTCACAGTGACAGCCAAACAATATTAGTGGTACATGGTTTAATGGGCATTTGTAACCCTGGATAAGGAGATACAGGTCCATACGAAGACTCGTAAATACTCAACTCATAAATATAACTGTAGACAAAAAGCATAGCGAAGTATTTTGGGAAACTTAATGCAAAACTTCTACAGGAGCTAAGATTTATTTTTAGGCTACGTCGCGCTAATCTCGTGCAGCCAAGTATTTTTCCACCGGGTTCTCGTATAGTGATCACTAACCGGCACAACGGATTCACGTGCAGGCAACGTCGGAAGAACGATACGCGTTCAACCATAACAAAGCGAGCAATTAAGAACAAAACCTAACAGCTCGTCTCTGCAATAAATATCCCACAGATGCTTGCATTAAATACAAGTGAACAGAAACCGATTAGAAGCCACGGCAATGGCTTGTTTCACACAGCTGTGAACACATTGCTTGTCAAACTTTGGTCCGCTCCGCACAGCTTAAGCGACAAGCTACAGAAAACAAACGGCAAAACTCAACGAAATACTTACAAAGCTACATAATATGCAACTTTAATGCCGTTTCCTGATATGAAATGTTACGAAAAACAAACAAACAAACAAAACAAATAGACAACATACTGACCGAACCCCCTTGTGTCGTCTTTGTCACTCACACATGCTTTCCAACGTTTAGTAACCCAGAAAAAAAGGACAGCGTCGTTATTTAGGAGAACCAGCTCGCCAACAGACCCCACAACAATAGAACAAAGTGGCGGTGAGGAGAGCGGAAAGGAAGATAAAGACGACCCCCGCCCCCTCTACCTCCGTTTTACCCACACCGCCTTCACCACCACCACCACCTCCATCTCCTCCTCCTCCTCCTCCTCTCTATTCCGCGCTGCTGGTTTGTCTATCACTTTGCGAACGCGCTCGTGATGTGGACGCTGGATCTCAGCCGTCGCAGGTGCAGACGACCCGGTTTGTTCGCGTTCGCGCGCCACTTTTCCACGCGGGAATTGTATCTCCCCCCTTTTTTCTTAGCAATTATCAAGCCGTCGATAATTGTTTTAACGCTAGATGCAGAATCTAAGCTCCCACATCTAAACCCTGGGAAAAGATCTGACATCGTTTTCTTTTTTTAAGACACTACCGCAAAGCGGGGAAATGCTGCCGTCTCTATGGTCACAGTTAGCGACGACATCGTCTAAACATATGGCTATTGATGTTTGACCTAAATCGAACATTTTTACGCACTTAAATCTGTATAATACGGCTAAACATGGTCCTCGTTTGTTTGTCGCTGAGTGCTGAGCTTGGTGTCGCGTTTGTCAATCACAATGGCAAGCGGCTGCTTTTGCCGATAAAACGGATCGAACAATAGGGACGCTTCAGCTGCTCGCGGTGTTGCCTCCTGTTGTTTTCCGACATATTTGTGTCGGTGAGCAGTAGTTTGATCCCTGTCCTCGCCTGCCTTTCCTCGTGCCGCTGTACCTGCAATGCTGCAGGCGAACCTATTCCCCCTGCATTATGACAAATCACGGCGAGCGCCTGTGCCACGCGCTACACACATAACGCCCTGGATGCGTCCAGGAGAAGCGCGCGGAAAGCTTGATTATAGGGTAACCTGCCAATAAGTATACAGACTACTTAACAACGGTATTCATTAGGATCGTAATTCCGTCTCGCATTGCTCAATGCTTTGAGTGTAGTCATTTTTTTTTGTTGTTCGCGATTTGTTGCGGCGCGTAACACATGGAACGCGGGGCTCTGGATTCGCCTGCAAAACAACAATCGCATATCAGAATTACAACCACATAAAGGACACGGTATCCCCCCCCTATTTTTTTTACACATCTGCATAGTTTGAAAATTGCCCAACATACTACACACACTAATTCAGCTATAACCATAATTAAGCCCCTTTATGTGTTTTCATTAGTTGACCACCGTCAATTGTGAGTGATGGGAAGTCACCATACAAAGTCGGCAGGTAAAACTGTAGGTTTACAAACCCCAAACATATCCACCAGCTCCACTATGAGTCAGTGACTGATATTTAATGTCATGGCACTTGTTTTAAAAGCTGGACGTCGATAGGTCCTTCACCCTGAAGGATAGATTCACATTCACAAAACTGCGGCAGAAGGAAGCGAAGTGAGGCACACTGCAATGCTGTTTGGCCCTTCCGGCTTCCCGTTGTGTACATGCAGAAGCTACACCTACAGACCTGTAGCCTGTCGCCATGGTCACTCCTCCAGTTCTGTGATGTCACTGTCACTGGGCTACGCTCGTGTGTCTCGCTGCTTACACACACACACACACACCCACACACAAACGTGCGCACCTCTGACTGAGACGCTGCCTACCCAGAAATGCCGGCGTGAACAAGAGGAGCTGCTCAGATTCGTCAGCCGGGATTAGGCTCCAGCTGTACCTCTGTGAGCGACACTGCGCTCCCCCGCAGAGAGGGGGGAGGAGACAGACGGGCAGTGAGGTTTTAAGGGGTGGGGAATGATTAACCATCTGCTGCCTGGCCTGGGACCCAGGGGAGGCTGAGACGAGAACTGCAGACCCTCCAGCGAATCCAGAACTGTAGGACACCTCTCCACCGCTACAGACCCACGTTACATCTCCAGGGGCTGTCCTGTCACTTCTGGCCCTGTCTCGCAATTTCTGGCCCTGTCTCCTCACTTCTGGACCTGTCTCCTCACTTCTGGCCCTGTCCTCCTTACTTCTGGCCCTGTCTCCTCACTTCTGGCCCTGTCCTCCTTACTTCTGGCCCTGTCTCCTCACTTCTGGACCTGTCTCCTCACTTCTGGACCTGTCTCCTTACTTCTGGCCCTGTCTCCTCACTTCTGGCCCTGTCCTCCTCACTTCTGGCCCTGTCTCCTCACTTCTGGCCCTGTCTCCTCACTTCTGGCCCTGTCCTCCTCACTTCTGGCCCTGTCTCCTCACTTCTGGCCCTGTCTCCTCACTTCTGGACCTGTCTCCTCACTTCTGGACCTGTCTCCTTACTTCTGGCCCTGTCTCCTCACTTCTGGACCTGTCTCCTTACTTCTGGCCCTGTCTCCTCACTTCTGGACCTGTCTCCTTACTTCTGGCCCTGTCTCCTCACTTCTGGCCCTGTCTCCTCACTTTTGGCCTTGTCTCGCAACTTCAAACCCTGTACTGTCCCTTCAGGCTGGTGTGTTGTAGAAGGTGGTGTCCTGCGTGGTGCAGGTGTGTCGTAGAAGGTGGTGTCCTGCGTGCTGTGGGTGTGTCGTAGAAGGTGGTGTCCTGCGTGGTGCGGGTGTGTCGTTGAAGTTGTCCTGGTGATTCACGCTTCATGCTGGATGATCTTAGTTAGAAATGTTGTGCTCTTAAAGGTTAAAGGTTAAAGGTTAATATCAGAACCGTAAGGTGGCTAATTTCACTGGCGCTGGTATTTTCCGCTCTTTTGAAGCATGTGCAAATTACAGTAGATCCACTAAGATCCACCCCATTTAACAAAGAAAACACAAACCTTCCTTGATAAGTGTGGAAGCTGAATCAAAACCAAAACTTTCAAGAATCATAAACCAACACGGCTCACAAAGGTGCGAGTTTGATTCAACTTGATTCATCCTGATTCTGATTCTTGATTTATCTCTTTAAATGCCTAAACGTTTCCTCAGCCAGGATCCCCTTAGCAACCTGTGACATTTAATTATTGAAACAAACTGTCAGCCAGCTGCCCTGAACCATTAGACACCAGACCAATCAGTGTGACAACTGACCCGTCCAGAGCGTGTGGGAGGGGCCAGGGGTGGGACCTACCGTCCAGAGAGAGCCAATCGTGCTGCGAGGTGGGCAGGGCAGGCAGGGCCCGGGCCTTGTACTCGAACACCACTGAGTTGGAGATGATCTGGCTGCTGGCTGCAACCTGGAGGGCCACCAGGCCTGTGTCGTGAGCTGTGGGGGAGGGGAGAAGGCGGGGCTTGCTTACTGTTCTAACCAATCAGACTTCACCTGTGAGGCGTGGCCTTGTCATAGGTGACCCAGACGCAGGGCATGTCTCTCACGCCAGAGGAGTTCACTCCTTGGGGGTTTGAATGGAGTTGTAACCATGTCTTTCTAAGTCATTGTAGTTTTACATAAACGTAGCTCGGAAGGAAGCTGTTATAACTGCTTTCTTAGCGCGTGAAGAGGTACAGCAGGGGTGTTGAAAATGAAGCACAACAGATATATTGATCCCTGGGGAAACTGCAGGGCTTAATTAGGGAAGAATGATTTAATAGAGTAGAACAATAACAGGGTTTATTAGGGTAGAATGAGATGTTAAACTGCCTGGCTATGAGGGCGTCTGAGGCCTGCTAGAACAGTCTGAGTCTGAGTGTCTGAGCGTCTGCCCGTGTCTTACTGGAGGAAGTGCAGTGGTGAAGATTCAACAGGACGATAGTAATCAGACCTGTCGCCATTGACAACCACATGACATAACATTTAATTGTACATGAATAATTCATTTCAGCACCCTAGAAGAGCTGAAATCAAATGTTGTGCTTTAGATGCTGACACATCTAAAAAAAATGTCCAAAAAATCTCTTAAATGTTTATTCATTGTGAATATTTTGAGGGAATACAGAACAATTAAAACCGTGCCTGTGTGGTGCATATGAAGGGTTGCGTGTATGTGTGTGTGTGCGTGTGTGTGTGTGTGTGTGTGCTGTATGTATGTGTGTGTGTGTGCATGCGTGTGCTGTGTGTGTGTGTGTGCGCTGTATGCTGTGTGTATGTGTGTGTGCAGTATGCTGTGTGTGTGTGTGTGGTGTGTGTGCTGTATGCTGTGTGTGTGTGTGTGTGTGCGCTGTATGCTGTGTGTATGCGTGTGTGCAGTATGCTGTGTGTGTGTGGTGTGTGTGCTGTATGCTGTGTGTGTGTGTGTGTGCGCTGTATGCTGTGTGTATGCGTGTGTGCAGTATGCTGTGTGTGTGTGTGTGGTGTGTGTGCTGTATGCTGTGTGTGTGCGCTGTATGCTGTGTGTATGCATGTGTGTTGTATGCTGTGTGTATGCGTGTGCGCTGTATGCTGTGTGTGCGTGTGTGTGCTGTATGTGTGGTGTGCTGTATGCTGTGTGTGTGTGTGTGTGTGTGTGCGCTGTATGCTGTGTGTATGCGTGTGTGCAGTATGCTGTGTGTGTGGTGTGTGTGCTGTATGCTGTGTGTGTGTGTGTGTGCACTGTATGCTGTGTGTATGCGTGTGTGCAGTATGCTGTGTGTGTGTGTGTGTGTGTGTGTGTGTGCTGTATGCTGTGTGTGTGTGTGCTGTATGCTGTGTGTGTGTGTGGTGTGTGTGCTGTATGCTGTGTGTGTGTGCGCTGTATGCTGTGTATGCGTGTGTGTTGTATGCTGTGTGTATGCGTGTGCGCTGTATGCTGTGTGTGCGTGTGTGTGCTGTATGTGTGGTGTGCTGTATGCTGTGTGTGCTGTATGTATGTGTGTGTGTGTGTCTGTGCTGTATGTATGGTGTGTGTGTGTGTGTGTGTGTATACGTTCTCCTACCTGGGCAGTAGCAGCGCAGTACACCTGGCTGGATGAGTGAAGCAGGCACAGTGATCTGATCAAACAGGCAGCTGTAGTCACTACTGGCCTCCTGCCATGGGCCTGTGATCAAAACCTTCACCCCACCCTATAAACACACACACACACACACACACACACACACACACACACTAATCACTCATCAGTGCAGTAGTAGAGGTAAAGGGACTCGGATCAGTAATCAGAATGTCTGGGTCATATAAAAGCTACGTGGGATTTGAAGTGTTTTTATCAGTCTGTCTCTTGCCTCCATTATGTCCCTGTCTAAATCTGTCCTGCTGCCCTACTGACAGTGGAACTTTTAATAACATAATCACAGCCTGTCAGGCTACATAACACAGTCACCAGGGGTATTTAGTCACTAGACATATGGATTATTCATGTACAAAGTGCATTTTAGCAGTACACATTTCCATCTGCTGTCATTTTCTCATGTTCAGAAAAAAGTCAACTTGAAGTTATTTTCTTTCCTGCCACTCTCCTGCATTTCTGACTACGTGCTGCCACCTTGTGGTTGCTTTAAAGAAGTTCATTTACAGAAGAAACCACAAGCCTTTGCAACCAGCTCCACACTGAACCACAAGCAGACACGGTGAGCGACCCACCTCAGGATAAGACCACTCCGGCGAGTAGTCCGTCACCACATACAGCCTCCCGGTTGCCTGGAGGATCCCCATGGCCTCCTGAGCTACGGCGGCAGACACCACCTCCTCCACCTGCATGTAAGCCAGCGCTCCTGCCTCTCCCGCGGGTGGAGGAGCAGCCTGGGCGGCCCGGGGGCTGCAGCAGGGTTGGAGGCAGAGCTCCGCTGAGCTGTACCCCGCCGCTCCGGCCCCTTCCTCGCCGTCCTGCCGCGGGGTAGTTCCCGTCGAGACCTGGCCCTCCGCGCCCGAGTGTGCCATCAGCTGATGGGTGTAGAGGGCGGCGCCCCCTTGTGTCCCCACGCCCGCTCCGCCGCCCCCCTCCACCGCTATGAAGTCGTTGATGAGATCGGAGAACTGGTTCCCGAAGGAGACGTCGAAGTGGTCCAGGTTGATCTCCATGGTGCCGCCTGCTGTTGCCCCCCCGGGGGCGAGACCCTGATGGGCCGGCACGGCGCTGAAGAGCCCCTGGACGAGAGCGCCGCCCTGCAGGAGGGGCTGGAGCTGCTGGGAGGGGCTCCCCGCCACACCGCCCTCGCTGCCGTTGCACAGGCCTCCGCCACCTCCGCCACCTGCTCCTGCTCCTCCACCTCCTGGCCCCAAGCCGCCCTCCGCCTGCCGCAGGAAATGCTCCGCCGACCCTCCGCCCTCAACCCGTCGCCCTCCGCCCTCCGCCCCGTTGCCCACACAGGGCTGCAGGTGGTCCCCCGGTTTGATCAGCCCCTCGCCCTCCTTCTCCCGGCTCTCTGGGGCTTCGGCGCTGCCTGGCACCTCCAGGTTCTCCTCCTCCTCGTGCTCCTTCCCGGCGCCGGGGAAGCGGTTTGGGTACTGCAGGAGCTGGAGACCCCCACCCTGCCCATTCCTCTCAACCGGGGAGCTGCCGTTGCAGTTGGAGGCAGTGTGCTGGCCCTGATGGGTGTGGTGGTGCTGGTGGTGGTGGTGGTGGTGGTGGTGCAGATGCCCGTTGGTGCCTGTGCAGTCTGCCTTCACCACAGACAGACCCATGTACGCGCCGGCGGACTCGTGGGAGCTGGGAGCGGGACCGGCGCTGTTCTGGTGGGGCTGGGTCTGCGCGGACGGTGGGGAACCCTGCAGGAAGAAGGTGGGCGAGTGTCCCTGGTGGGCCAGGTGTGGGCTGACCAGGGCCTGGCCGTAGCCCGCCGCGGACATCACGCCGGAGGTGTAGTCCTGCTTAGCGTCGATGGCGCTGAAGTCCATCTGCTCCAGAGTGGTGCTGGGGCTCAGGCCACCACCAGAGGGCAGCAGCGAGCCAGTGGGCGTCAGGGCCAGGGACGTCTGTGCGGTGGG
Source organism: Brachyhypopomus occidentalis (assembly GCA_020368025.1). Taxonomy (NCBI): domain Eukaryota; kingdom Metazoa; phylum Chordata; class Actinopteri; order Gymnotiformes; family Hypopomidae; genus Brachyhypopomus; species Brachyhypopomus occidentalis. Next base: position 971,789 of record JAGXOD010000037.1, read on the forward strand.
GTTGCTCGAGGATCCGGAGAGGCCCCCCGTGGTGCCCACCCCCTCCCCCACCTGGTAGCCACCGTCTTTGGCCAGCTGCTGCTCGAAGGACGTGTCTTCCGTCTTGATGTTCTTGACGAGCGCGGCGTTGAAGCCGTAGCCGTTGTCGGCGAGGGGCGGCGAGCAGCCGACGCCGCCGCAGCCGCCTGTCGTGCCGGCCTCTGTCTTCAGCCCGCTGCCCCCGTACGTCTGACCCTGCTTGGGGTTGTTCAGGAAGCAGTCGGGGTCAAAGTTCATGGTGGTCTCCGGAAGTTTGATGCTCCCCGACTCCAAGCTGCTGGACAGGACGAGCTCCTCGGACACGCTGGCGGCCGACAGCATGCCCAGGCCCACGCCGGACCCCACCTCCCCCAGGCCCACGCCGGACCCCACCTCCCCCAGGCCCACAGCCCCCGGGAAGGCGAACTTGTGGCTGTCTGCGGCGACAGCAAGCACCAGGCTGCTGGAGGCCGTGTCTGGACCCAGGAGGTGAGCGCCAGGGTCGCCGGGCGGGGACATGCTGTAGACGGGATCCCCGCTGACCTCCGACATGAAGACGGTGGCGGACTGCGACAGGCTGCTCATGACGGAGGCCACGTGACCCATGCCGGTCACCACAGGGCTGTCGGCCACGTCCGGGTCGGAGTTCAGGCCGCTGCTGATGGACACGGGCGAACTTTGGGTGGTGTCCGGCACCTCCACCTGGTTGGTGGAGGACACCTCCATGCTGTTCTGGTGGAGCAGAGCGGGCTTGGGGACCTTGCCGTTCCTCTTCTCTCGGGTGGCGGAGCCGCCGGGCCCGTCGGCCGCCGCCCGGCCGGTCCTGCTGCCTGCATGTCCGTGTTCGGTCTTCCCCTCGGACACGTCGCTGTTCTGCACCTCAGAGTGGGAGCTGCCGTAGGCGCCTCCGGAGCGCGCCTCCACCTTCGGGGAGATGATCCGGTGTTTGGCACTGTTACACTTGTGATGGAGACTGCTCCCAGCACCTGCACACACACACACACACACACACACAGAGGATAAGACACATTGTTAAGCATGTGCATATCTGAACAAGTCCAGGGAGTATCTGTCTGAAATGTCTTGATTCTCTGGAAACTCTGTGTACTTCACTACAATTTTGAATCTTTCTCTCTCTCTCTGTCCCTACTGACAGAAATCTATATTGCCATCTACTGGCAAAAATCTATATTGCATGGAACAGGCAACAGTAGCTGACAAAGCCAGGTGTGCCTGACCCTTCTCCAGTGAATTACATCAAACTCTAGTATCTTTGTATGTGTCATGCACTGAATTCAAAACCATCTCTGGCATAGGAGCTCATGAAATCACCAATGAACTCCTGGCTTCACATATTACATCTGGGTGCCATTCAGACTTTACAGTGTAGCACATGGGTTTTATACATGGCTGTGTTCCCTGGATGGGGGTGCCTGTTTAATACGTTACAATCTGGTAATACGTTAATTCGCCTTATAAACTGCTCAATTCAGTTCAGGGTCACAGGTGGCGCTAATAGGTTTAATAAATATGCAAAAGTCGTGAAGGTTTAGTAGATCAAGCTGGAGTCCAATTCTGCAGCACTGCTGTTCTACTGAACTGTTGGAACACTTCCTTAGAACGTACTTCAGAATTCTTAGAATGCGTCTCAGAATTCTTAGAATGCGTCTCAGAATTCTTAGAATGCGTTTGAGTTTGGCAAGGTGGCAGACGCATGGAAAGTGTGATTCTGTGGGGACGTGTTGACCTGATTACACTCAAGTTGAGCAAGTAGACATTATACGCTCTCTCTTAAGGAACTCAGGAGAGATCAGGAAAGGTCAGGAGGGGTCAGGAAAGGTCAGGAGGGGTCATTGTGATTTCTTGATAATTATTTGATTTTCTTCAGCAAACGGCCCTTTATTTGATAGTAACAGTCACCTTTGACCCTTCTGATTAAAGCTGCATCCTTTTGAGCAAGGTTCCTCAGGGTAGACTTTGTTCATTCAAATGGTGTATGGTGAAAGTGATTCATTCGTACGACATTCAGCTCTGCTGAATTTACAGACACGGGTTCTCTTGCCCCTCCTGCGTGCCCCTTACCCAGGGTGCCTGTGCAGAGGCAGTTGTGAGTCCGGGGGGGCGGCTTGGTCTGGTGGCTGTCCAGGATCTGCTGAACCAGCTGCTCGGCCGAGAAGCCGGTGCTGCTGTTCCCGTTGCTGCAAGTCCACTTGATGCCATGAACTGGAGAGAGGAGGAGACAGAGACGTCAGCCAGACAGCCACACAGACCGGCGGGCACCAGCCGCCACCTCGCCAGCCCCCCCTGCTGGCGCTGCAAGGGAGAGACAGCCTTCTGCTCCTTGACCATTCAGAAAGCTGCTGCCGTTGACTTACTCGTCTGTGTGAGGAGATACGTGGCCTTAATAACTCAAACCCTCACCAGGTTCTTTCAGATGGGAGAGGACAAACGCGTCACGTGAACGGACAAACGCGCCACCTGAACGGACAGACGCGCCACGTGAACGGACAAACGAGTCACGTGAACGGACAAACACGCCACGTGAACGGACAGACGCGCCACGTGAACGGACAAACGAGTCACGTGACTGCAGATCAGCATCTTTTTCGCGGAGCTGTTTGTTTATTCCAAAAGCCTTCAAATAATTTAAAGCATCGATTTGCAGAAAATGACAACTGATCAAAATAATAACAGTGTGCCATGTGCTCACACCCTGAATTATAAAATAAGTCCAGATTGGTTTTAAAAGAACAGAGTGCTACAGGCTGAGGCATGTGGTGTAATCAGTTTCAGTGTTGGTGGATGCCGCTCTGGTCTCCACACTCTCTGCTCTGGAAATGAGGTGTGGCCCAGATCAGCCCAGCAGTACCTCAGATGTTCTGGATCTGAGCAGACACGTCAGCTGGACGCCTTACGTCATGCAGAGGTACTGAGTGTTCACTACATTATTTCCAGAGCTTATAAGGTAGTTCGGTCTTTATGAAAGACACATCGACTGTGAGTAAATCTGTAAAAGCATGTTATTAGAACCCTGATTAAAGGAGTTTCAAGCGTTGCTTGAATGTGAGTTTATCAGCAAACAAGCTTAAGATAAAAATAAAACAAACCTTAAGGGGCACCCGGATTAGTTTGGAATTTTTATAAACTAAGTGATTCCCTAACTAATACTTAAATGTACTGAGACAATTATTTAG
>JAGXOD010000037.1:982500-1000000 GCA_020368025.1 Brachyhypopomus occidentalis
CTGGGCTGCGTTTAATAGCTGGCCTGGCTGCAGAGTGTGTGTGATGATGGATGGGACTGTGTGTCCGTCATTAAGCAGCTTGCTGCCCAGGGCATCCACCCCACTCTCTCTCTTACACACTCTCTCTCCCTCGCTCTCTCTCTCTTACACACTCTCTCTCCCTCGCTCTCTCTCTCTCACACACACACATTTCAAGGGCGATTTGTGCACACAAACTTTGTGCACACACACACACACACACACACAAACAGTGTTTTATGCATGCAGACACACAGGTGTGTTTGAGGGTGCTCTGGTGCTACCAGTCCTCCTCACCCTCTATGCTCCACCAGGGGGCGCCTCCCCTCCTCATTCTGCTCAATATGACTATAGAGTATTCTCCCCCAGACAGGTCTAGTGCTGGTCTCTCCTCTCTCCTCTCTCATCTCTCTCTCTCCTCTCTCCTCTCCTCTCCTCTCTCTCCTCTCCCAACTCCTCCTTCCCCACAACTTTCTCGATGAAAAAACCAAGTGCTCAGTCGATAAGATCCAGACATTTCACCTGTAATCTTCCGTCGGCTGTCTGCAGAGCACGTAATGGAATTAAAGAGAAGAGCTCTCAGAAGAGCTTTGGGAGAATGGAGAGGCTGCAGTGCCGCATCTCACCCTTAGGGGGCAGTGTGGCTCACCAAGTCAAGCTGGGAAGGCCAATGCAGAAAATGTGATTTGATGGCTTATGAAGAGCAGAGAATATATGTGTCAATCTAAATCTATATCAAACAAACAGAAAAAGAGAGCAGGAGAAAAGCAGATGTCTTAAGGGGATTTTCCTAACTTCCTATCGGGCATTTTTGACTAGTAATTCAGATGCGAGAAAAAAATCAGAAGCAAAAATTATGCAGACATGAAGAGACTTTTCTCTTTTTTCCCAGCCTCTCATCTCTACTTCTTTTACACACACTCACACACACACACACACACACACACACACAGCTCCCGACAGGCATCTGCTATGGGGAATAGAGATCGCTTTTAAACAAATGGAGAGGCAGGCCGGAGCAAGAGTGACTGGCTGTGGCCTTCTGTGTCGTAATAGGAAATTAATTGAGGACATCAATGTGGCATTAATCATTAAAGCAGCGATGCTGAGACGGCACTTCACACAGCACAATTCACACTCACATTAAAAGTTTACCAGCTGCTCCTCAGAGACAGGGACCGGAAAGAGAGGTGGTGGGGTGTGTGTGTGTGTGTGTGAGAGAGAGAGAGAGAGAGAGATGCTAGCGTATGTATCTGTGTGTGGTTCTTCTGTGTGAGTAATCAGTGATGGTGGAGCTAATGTGTGTGTCAGTGTAGAGGCACTGTGGCTGTGAATACCGTCCTGCTTTTATCCGCCACTACATCTGTTCTGAGTGCAGTGTTACCCATGACGACATATCCAGTTCTGGGAACACACATCACACCTGCACTAAATGTGGTTCAAACTATATTAGCATGCAAAATGGTAATGTAGCTATTTTCAATTATTATCTTCCTATTACTGATGGTACTGATGCTACTGTGAAATGTGGGGTGTGCGTTGTAGGACTGGAGGACCTCCATGCCCCACAATCTGCCCCACCCTCTCTGCCCCATCCTCTCTGCCCCACAATCTCTGCCCTGTCCTCTCTGCCCCGCCCTTTCTGCCCCACCCTCTCTGCCCCGTCCTCTCTGCCCCACCCTCTCTGCCCCACCCTCTCTGCCCCGTCCTCTCTGCCCCACCCTCTATGCCCCATCCTCACTGCCCCACCCTCTCTGCCCCGCCCTCTCTACTCCACCCAACGTTCCTTACAGAGCCCTGCACAAACCCCTTAACCTGACCACTTTTAATGACATCATCTCCTTTTTTGTCAATACAGCACATACAGCACATGTATAACTGCATTGCACATACAGAGGAGAATGCATGTCTGCATACACACACACACACACACACACTCTTTTGATAGCTGTATCCTGATGAGGGACTAATCTTTAGGTAGAGTAATGAAGAGTCAGGAAAACAAACATCAGTCTCCAAATGTTTTTCTTTGCTGTGTGTGTGTGTGTGTGTGTGTGTGTGTGTGTGTGTGTATGTGTGTGTGTGTGTGTGAGACAGAGGGAGAGAACAGTGGGGTCTCCATTTGTAACTGTCTGCATTCCACAGGCTAATTTGTTTACACCAGTAATACATTGTGAGATTTAGTAGGGGGAGGCAATGAGAGAAGGAGAGAGAGAGAGAGAGAGAGAGAGAGAGAGAGAATGATAGAGAGGGATAGAGAATAATAGAGAGGGAAATAGAGAGAGGGAGACAGAGAGAGAGAGCGGGAGAGAGAATAATAGAGAGGGAGAGAGAGAGAGAATAATAGAGAGGGAGATAGAGAGACAGAGACAGAGAGACAGAGGGAGAAAGAGAGAGAGACAGAGAGAGAAAGAGGGAGAGACAGAGAGACAGAGAGAGAGAGACAGAGAGAGAGAAGAAGTCTGAATGCAGATGCCCCTAAACACATTTTCATTCAATTTGTCTGAAGTGTGAAATTTACACTGTCAATAAGTATATCCCATATCAGAAGAAACCTGGAGCACTGAGCATCTTAACATCTTCCCTGTCAAACACACACACACGCGCGTGCGGGCGATGGACAGATGTATGCTGACAGCTGGTCTGCATTACTGTTTTTACATTTTCAACATGCCGATCTTATGAAAGAGAGATTTCTTCCTTTCTGTCTCTCTCTCTCTCTCTCTCTCTCCCTCTCTCTCATTAAGTATATAGTATATGTATATTATTAATATGCAAATGAATGAAGAGTTTATATGGAGGTTAGAAAATTAATAAATAAAATACACAAAGTAACACCAACAACAAAAAACTGTTTCAGGACATGAGAAGTTTCAATGTCTGAACCAAAATGGGACACATTGTAGTAAACATTAGATCACAAACAGTCTAAATAGCTGAATGGATGTGTTATGTGTGTGTTATAGTGCTTATGTGGATGTGTTGTGTGTGTGTTATAGTGCTTATGTGGATGTGTTATGTGTGTTATAGTGCTTATGTGGATGTGTTATGTGTGTGTTATAGTGCTTATGTGGATGTGTTATGTGTGTGTTATAGTGCTTATGTGGATGTGTTATGTGTGTGTTATAGTGCTTATGTGGATGTGTTATGTGTGTTATAGTGCTTATGTGGATGTGTTATGTGTGTGTTATAGTGCTTATGTGGATGTGTTATATGTGTGTTATAGTGCTTATGTGGATGTGTTATGTGTGTGTTATAGTGCTTATGTGGATGTGTTATATGTGTGTTATAGTGCTTATGTGGATGTGTTATTGTGTGTGGATGTGTTGTGTGTGTGTTATAGTGCTTATGTGGATGTGTTATGTGTGTTATAGTGCTTATGTGGATGTGTGTTATAGTGCTTATGTGTATGTGTGTTATAGTGCTTATGTGGATGTGTTGTGTGTGTTATAGTGCTTATGTGATGTGTTATGTGTGTTATAGTGCTTATGTGGATGTGTTATATGTGTGTTATAGTGCTTATGTGGATGTGTTATGTGTGTTATAGTGCTTATGTGGATGTGTTATGTGTTATGTGGATGTGTTATGTGTGTTATAGTGCTTATGTGGATGTGTTGTGTGTGTGTGGATGTGTTATGTGTGTGTTATAGTGCTTATGTGGATGTGTTATATGTGTGTTATAGTGCTTATGTGGATGTGTTATAGTGCTTATGTGTGTTATAGTGCTTATGTGCTTATGTGGATGTGTTATGTGTGTGTTATAGTGCTTATGTGGATGTGTTATGTGTGTGTTATAGTGCTTATGTGGATGTGTTATGTGTGTGTTATAGTGCTTATGTGGATGTGTTATGTGTGTGTTATAGTGCTTATGTGGATGTGTTATGTGTTATGTGTGTTATAGTGCTTATGTGGATGTGTTGTGTGTGTGTTATAGTGCTTATGTGGATGTGTGTTGTGTGTGTGTTATAGTGCTTATGTGGATGTGTTATGTGTGTGTTATAGTGCTTATGTGGATGTGTTGTGTTATGTGTGTGTTATAGTGCTTATGTGGATGTGTTATGTGTGTGTTATAGTGCTTATGTGGATGTGTTATGTGTGTGTTATAGTGCTTATGTGGATGTGTTATATGTGTGTTATAGTGCTTATGTGGATGTGTTATGTGTGTTATAGTGCTTATGTGGATGTGTTATGTGTGTGTTATAGTGCTTATGTGGATGTGTTGTGTGTGTTATAGTGCTTATGTGGATGTGTTATGTGTGTGTTATAGTGCTTATGTGGATGTGTGTGTGTGTGTTATAGTGCTTATGTGGATGTGTTATGTGTGTGTTATAGTGCTTATGTGGATGTGTTATGTGTGTTATGCTTATGTGGATGTGTGTGTTATGTGTGTTATAGTGCTTATGTGGATGTGTTATATGTGTTATAGTGCTTATGTGGATGTGTTGTGTGTGTGTTATAGTGCTTATGTGGATGTGTTATGTGTGTGTTATAGTCCTTATGTGGATGTGTTATGTGTGTGTTATAGTGCTTATGTGGATGTGTTATGTGTGTTACAGTGATCTCTCTGATCTGATGGCAGTTCTGTATAAATTATGTTGCAGAATGTAGTTTCTGTGTCTTCCTCCAGCAAGACAGAGACTGAGACAGATACAAGACAGAGACTGAGACAGCAGACAAGATACGACAGATTAGACTTTCTTTCTTTTTGTCTCTGTCTTTCTCTCTCTCTGTCTCTTTCACACACACACACACGCACACACACACACAGTGGGGTCAGTGGTGTCCAGCCGCCCGTGAAACATTCTCTAATTGACCTTCAGTTCAGGCTCCAGCACAAGGATGAGTAAAATTCTCCATCATAGAGAATCCCTAGTGGAAAGCACGCAGAAAGGTCTCTCTTCTTCAGTGTGTGTGTGTGCTTGTGTGGAGGTGTGTGTGTGTGGAGGTGTGTGTGTGGAGGTGGGTGCATATGTGTGTGTGCCTGTGTGTGTGTATGTGTGTGTGTGTGTTTGTGTGTGTGGAGGTGGATGGAGGTGTGTTGAGGTGGGTGGAGGTGTGTGTGTGTGTGTGTGCGTGTTTGTGTGTGTGTTTGTGTGTCTGGAGGTAGGTGGAGGGGTGTGGAGGTGGATGGAGGTGTATGGAGGTGTGTGGAGCTGTGCGGCTTACACGGGTCGGCATGGGACACAAGAGGAACTGCAGCAAACCGAAACTCCTACTGGCCTATAAGAGAACGTGGAGTGTGTGACAGTCTTTTAATTGCTTCATTACCGTAATTAATTTGCTCTCTTTTCAATTAGTGCTGGAGCCATTGTGATGCTTTTCAGCAATTCCCCCTACACACCCCAGTGTCTCGCTCCCTCTCACACTCTCTCTCCCTCTCTCTCTCGCTCTCTCTCTCCCTCTCTCTCTCACTTTCTCACTCTCTCTCTCTCTTTCACACACACACACTCTCCCTCTCTCTCTCCCTCTCCCTCTCCCTCTCCCTCTCTCTCTCTGCACTGCGCCCTTGGGACACACCTGCAAATCCAAAGGCCGAAACCAACCAAACTCACTGTAGCTCCAGAAAAACTCACTGTAGTTTAAGACAAATTTCTGTAGCTCCAGACAAGCTGCTACTACTAAAGGGATGGCACGGCCTCTCTGGACAGCGTCTCACTGCGACAGGTTGAAGTATGCAGTGCAAGTACTCAGATGCAGTGTGACAACAGGGTGTTGGCAGCTCAGCGTCAGCTCTTCCCCCGCAGTCAGGTGCTGTAGCTGGCCTCCGCTGCTCCAGGCTGGATAACTACAGCAGTCCTTCTGCACCTCCCTGATCTCAGATCTCCATGTTGTCTTTCCTATATGTGCTCATTATCAAACCTGCTTCGATAATCCTGGGGTGCCTGGGTGGATGTCCGTGAGTGCAGCTCACCCTACAAACACCACAACCATTCACCATTGGTTCACCCTACAAACATCACAACCATTCACCATTGGTTCACCCTACAAACACCACAACCATTCACCATTGGTTCACCCTACAAACATCACAACCATTCACCATTGGTTCACCCTACAAACATCACAACCATTCACCATTGGTTCACCCTACAAACATCACAACCATTCACCATTGGTTCACTCTACAAACACCACAACCATTCACCATTGGTTCACCCTACAAACACCACAACCATTCACCATTGGTTCACCCTACAAACACCACAACCATTCACCAGCTCTTATTCTAAATTCTGCTTTTTTTTATATATAAACAAAATGCAATGCTTTCTGTAGTTCAGTTCACTACAGCCCTGAGATCTTTAAAACGATCTTACTGCAGATGACACCGGAGTCAGTCTCTCTCTTTAGCCTCACTCACACACACCTTGCCAAAACACAACACCGGAACATCAGCCCAACTCCACAGCAGTTCCCAGTCAGTTGGAACAGGTTTGAGGTGGTTCCATGGGGAGACATGTGCAGGAAGGGGCACTGAGATCATCATGACACTGTGGGCCTGATGTACACGGGAGGCAATTTACAGAAGAGGAGCGGCTAAAGGAAGGGAGAGAGAAAGTTCCTTCAGACAGAAGCAGATGAGCAGAAAGTTCCTTCAGACCGAAGCAGATGAGCAGAAAGGTCCTTCAGACAGAATCAGATGAGCCAAAAGGTCCTTCAGACAGAAGCAGATGAGCAGAAAGGTCCTTCAGACAGAAGCAGATGAGCAGAAAGGTCCTTCAGACAGAAGCAGATGAGCAGAAAGGTCCTTCAGACAGAAGCAGACGACCAGGTTCTCCAGGGTTCCCAGTTCTCCTTCATGCTGTATATTGTTTGAATACTTCAGTGCCTCAGTAGCTTCACAATCACCATAAATAAAGTCCCCCTCATAATCAGGAATCATGTCACCCGCCCAGAGGTGGACATTCCATGTTCAGAAAGTAAGGATTTTTACTTTCTGAATGTGGAATGTCTCTGCACCTGCCACTCGGACCAGAGCCGCCTGGGCCGGCCACAGAGGCGCATGTGTGGGCCTCACTCGCGTGCTGGTTCACACCAAACATCTCAATGCATGAGAGGCCTCAACATGCCTGCCTGCCTCGATCTGGAAGCTGGGGGAGCTGGGGGGGGGGGCTGGCGGGGGAAAGATGTGCTTCACAACCACAGTGCCTACAAGTAGAACCGTTCTGAAAGTGGACACCTCGTGTGGGGCTTCTTCTGTTGACTTTAAAATAGACCATGTTGGCAAATGTGCTTTTCCCTATGAATAAATTTGTGCTCTCTCGCCATACATCTTCCTTTTTCTCTCTTCTCAGCTCCACAAAATCTGTCATGGTATATTGCAGGTTTTAGCCTTTTCCAGAAGTTTCTGTGACAAGCAGGCCACATAGCACAGAGAGTGAGCTTCATGCAGTGTGTGAATGGCAGGCAACGCTGGAAAGCGCACAGTGTGTGTTTGTGAGTGTGTGTGTGTGGGGGGGAATGCTCAGACATTTGCATGTGTGTGGTTCAGAGCTATTGATGAGTGTTGGACAGCTCATTACCATAGACAGTACTCTGTCATCTGAGTTTCATCCACACCAGCCATTGCCGGGTTCAGAACCACGGACAGTGACATGTGCTCATTTGCCTGGTTCAGCACCACGGACAGTGCCATGTGCTCCATTGCCTGGTTCAGCACCACGGACAGTGCCATGTGCTCCATTGCCTGGTTCAATACCATGGACAACGGCCTGTGATCTGCTGCCTGGCACACTTGTTAGTCAGTTAGCTCCACTAGAGTCCGTGCGAACACTTGACTAACCGGCACCTTCTTCCTGGCTCTTCAGCATCCCCCTGCGCAGTGACATCACCCTTCCATTGAACAGTTGCCACATTAATATAACACTAGCGTGTACGTCAATTGTCCTACCCATAATGTTTAATTGACAGCTATTCATTTGTGAAATCAGAGTGGAAGTGATCAAAGATGGGAGATGGGATCCTACTGACAGTATGAAAGCGACATGCTGATCATCTGCTTCCGTTAGTCTGACCACTGCATCTGTTTGTCTGACCACAGCGTCTGTTTGTCTGACCACAGCGTCCGTTCGTCTGACCACAGCGCCCATTACCCAGACCACAGTGTCCATTCATCTGAACACAGCATCCGTTAATCTGACCACAGTGCCCGTTCGTCTGACCACAGTGCCCATTAGTCTGACCACAGCGTCCGTTAGCCTGACCACAGCTCCAGGAAACATTCATTAGCAGTCTTAAGAAATTGCTCAGATGCACATCTACCACATACTGATGTTTAGAAAGTGTTTTGATGTGTATGAAGGGTTTCATTCACTGCTTCTCTTTATCTTGCTTGTGTGTGTGTTTATAGGATCACATAGGACCAATGTCCTCTGGTCTTCAGTAGCCCAGTGTCCAATCTCCTCTCACAAAGCCAGGCTGGTCGCAGGCCTTTGTGCCAACCAGACTAACAGACAGCCGATGCAGTTCTGTGTGAAGACTGATGAGGTGAAGGTAGAAGGTAGACAAGCTCTTTCTTGGGTAGAACATAACCTCTGCCATCCCTCGTGCTGACTCAGATCTGCAGGCAGGTGCAGTGTTTCGGGGGGAGGAGTCTTCCGCACGTTCGTCTTCTCCAGCATGTGGCAGAGACAAACAGCTGTGAGGTGTTAGTGGACGCACAGTGTTAATGTGCGAAAAATCATTTATGCGTTAGCAGCACTGGAAACATGAGACCGAATCTTAAAAAGGCCCACAAGATCAGCGTGAAAGTCAGTGTGTTGAAGATCAGGGCAATAACACTGGGCTGGTGGAGTGCAAATGTCTGCAGAGTCAAACACAGCTGTCTGTAGTCAGAGGAGCGTGAAGGAGGGGAGAAGAGGAAGAGCACATCGTGAGCCCTTTTGATCATTTCAAAACGCTTATGACATCACAGCAGTGCGAGGCAGACCTCGGGGCACGAGGAAGAAGCCGCAAAATAGCGATAAACAATCTTGGTTGTCTAGTTTCTGTGTTTCGTATCTACGCTACTTTGCCACTCCTTTTTGACTGCGGATGTATACATATCCTCTTTACATACGCACCATACGGTCTTGATCCCACAGCACATTACGCTGAGATGAGCTAGAATGAGCTGCTGTCAATAAATGGCCTGTGGTTTGGTAGACAGACAGAGAGCCAGACAGACAGAGAGACCGAGAGGGGGCGAGTCTCAGAGAGACAGAGACAGAGAGACAGAGAGGGAGAGATTTAGAGAGACAGAGAGACAGGTTAGAGACAGAGAGCGAGAGAAGGGGAGAGAAATAGAGAGGGAGAGACTCAGAGAGACAGAGATACCGAGAGACAAGGAGAATGACAGTGAGGTTGAGGTGTGCGTCCCTGCTGGCTGGGCTGTGGGTATACACACCCACTGCAATCAATCACACACTCCTGGCAGGCCACATGGAGAGAGAAAACTCCCCATAAATCTACGATCAGGCCTTGTCCACACAGGTTTTTCCCTACAATGGGAAAAATGATGTACTGCCATGTTGTACTGTGAGCTCAAACCCCCCAGCCCCTCCCCTATCCCACAGCCCCTCCTCCATCTACTCCATCTTTCCAGCCCCTCCCCACATCCTTCCAGCCCCTCCCCCAGCCCTTCCCCACATCCTTCTAGCCCCTCCTCCAGCCTCTCCCCCAGCCCTTCTCCACATCCTTCTAGCCCCTCCCCCAGCCCCACACCACATTATTCATTCACTGCACTGGTCCCGCATAGCCTTACATATGGAATAAGAGAACAGACCAGGGCACAGAGGCACAGCTCTCTCTCTCTCTCTCTCTCTCTCTCACACACACACACACACACCTATTTGCACATACACAAACTTACATACACACACAGGCACACACACATATGAACACACTCACATGCACACACACACAGAAATCTGCCTCTGGCATTCTAAAGTAAACAGAGGCTGGGAAGGAGAGAGAGGGAGCGAGAGAGTGACGATCCCTATTCTCTTGTTCAATCTGCGCTAACCTTATCGCTTTGCTCTCCTCTCCCCATTCATCAGCTCCCCTCTCCTCTCACGCCAGTACGAGTCCAGGCCCTTCAGGCTGCGCGCAAACGCCTGAACTCACACGTCTCGCAGCGCAGTAACAGGCGCTGAAGCCGCAGAGCGCCTTTAATCCGCACACGCGCGCGTGTGTGTGTGTGTGTGTGAGTGTGTGTGTGTGAGTGTGTGTGCGGAGCGTGGATCCCTGCCTGTCTGCTGGGATTCGTTTAGCTATCCTGTCCACACACTCTGAGGAGGATGAGGGAGAGACAGAGGGAGGAAGAGGAGCAAACGATGACAGGAGTGAAGATGGCACGGCAACTCGCTGCACGTACGCTCATACACACACACACACTCTTATTATCTTACACACATTCACACGCACACAAAGTTATGCTCGCACACATGCACGCACACACACTTTTGTTCGCTTACACACACACACACACACACACACACCATCTCCCACAGGCATGCGTCCTTGTCTGGGTTTCAGACTGATTAGCTCTTTTCCTGGACACTTTCATCTCCCCGAGCAAACTCACACCTTCCACGGGCAATTTTCTCAGGCAGCCGTGTTTACAAAGGCCCACAGTGTTCACTCTCTACTCACTCTCTACTCACTCCTGTCACTTAGAACTGCAGCTCGAAGAGAGTGAATGAGAGTGAGATCGATCGAAAGAGAGAGAGAGAGAGAGAGAGAGAGAGAGAGAGAGAGAGAATATATCGGCGTGCAATTATAATTATTTTTGTAATTATTGTTGCTCTTATTTTATTTTTCATCTACTGTTGTACTGCTTTGGCAATATTGTTGTAAATTACAGTCATGCCAATGAAGCTTCTTTGAATCTTAAATCCGAGAGAGAGAGGGAGAGATAGAGAAAGAGAGAGGGAGAGAGAGAGAGAGAGATAGAGAAAGAGAGGGAGAGAGAGAGCGAGGGAGAGATAGAGGGAGAGATAGAGAAAGAGAGGGAGAGAGAGAGAAAGAGAGAGGGAGAGAGAGAGCGAGGGAGAGATAGAGGGAGAGATAGAGAAAGAGAGAGGGGAGAGAGAGAGAGAGAGAGGGAGAGAGAGAGCGAGGGAGAGATAGAGGGAGAGATAGAGAAAGAGAGAGGGAGAGAGAGAGCGAGGGAGAGATAGAGGGAGAGATAGAGGGAGAGCACCGAACTCATACCTTTACAGCTGAAGGGGGAATTAGGTAGGTGGAGGCGGTACATAATGGGTGGGATTAATATGATGATCAGCACATAATGGTTGCTACAAATGACTTTGGGATTTCCTCTCACTCTGTTGAAGCTGTTTTAGCCATAATGATCTAATGATGGTCTAATGAAAAGAGTAAACTACCTGAAAAGTTGAATTTAATAAACTCAAAGGGTGGAGTCTTATGTAATGCACTGGCTGGCTGAGGGAGTACAATATAAGGTGCTGTGACAAACATAGGGGACAGGCGGTCCGGGAGAGGTGGAGCAATGGCCATGAGGGGGCGGGGCAATGACCATGAGGGGGCGGGGCAGTGGCTATGAGGGGGTGGAGCAATAGCCATGTGGGGGCCCATTAGTTGCAGTGTGGTGGGCGGAGCAATTGCAAATCCAAGCCATGCAGAGGTAGAAGTGTGGAGTGACCCTTACCTGAAGCAGCCAGTAACACCTGCGGTGGAAGGTAGGAATAATGGAGGAGTGGACATAGCACCCGTAGAGACACTGTGAACACACACACACACACACAGGGTGAATACAGTATTATCTGAATGTTAGTGACTATAGGTGATACTTTCCATGGGTAAAGTACTCTCTCTCTCACACACACACACACACACACACACACACACACACACACACACACACACACACACACAGACACACAGACACACAGACACACACACACAAGCACACATCCAAAAACAGAATCTCTCTTTCATCATATTCCATTCTACTACATTCTTTTTGGCTTGGAACAATTATTCATCAGTATTTTCAGGGTTTGATTTGTCCATAGAAACACAGACAGAAAGACAGATAGAGAGAAAGACACACAGGGAGAAAGACAGATAGAGAGAAAGACACACAGGGAGAAATGAAGCACTTTTTGTAAGTCGCTCTGGATAAGGGCGTCTGCTAAATGCCGTAAATGTAAATGTAAATGTAAAGACAGATAGAGAGAAAGACACGCAGGGAGAAAGACAGATAGAGAGAAAGACACACAGGGAGAAAGACAGATAGAGAGAAAGGCACACTGGGAGAAAGAGAGAGGAGGTTGTGAGTATGTGTAGACACTATGGGTTGTTTCTGTGGTCTACAATTTACATCCTGTTGTCTGTTTCTGTCTGTGTTTGGTGTCCTTTCCAGCTCGTCGATAACAGGAGGTCGAGTCAAATGCTATTTCAGATGGGGAATATATAAATGGCCTGGTAGACAGCATAAACACACACACACACACTGGGAGAGAACTGAACACACACACACACACACCTGTGTACATACACACACATGTGTATACACACACGCACACACATGTGCACACACACACACACCTGCATTTTTACAGACAGATGTGTATGAATGTACATACCCAAACACACTTACACTCCCACATACTGTACATGCATTAATACAAACACCTGCAGGTACAATATACAGAGAGAGAGAGAGAGAGAGAGAGAGAAAGAGATAGAGGGAGAGAAGAAGAGAGACAGATAGAGAGAGTGAGACAAGCCCAATTACTGTGGACTTCCTCGCCCAGGTATCTAGACAAGTACCATACTCAGTACACGCAGTAAATACTCTCAACAAATACTTTCAGTAAATACACTCAGTAAACACCCATAGTAAATACTAAGTTTTCCTTTTCATTTCTGCTGTATTGTGCAAGGCTACTCCGGCAGGTCAGAGGGAGCTCCCGAACACGCCCCCATCCCCACCATCCCTCCCCCTGATGGGCGGGGCTTTGCGTGGGCATATTCAGCAACGGTGCGATTAAGAGACGACAGTTTGGCGTCGGTGCCCCAGACAGATGCCAGCGCCTCACACACTGGGCAATTAAAGCCTAATTACATTCACGCGATTAGATCAGACACAGCGTGGTGTGCGAGAGGGGCTGACGCCTGCCGTAACACACACACACACACACACACACACTCAACAGCCAAGGTGATTTTCAGCAGGGAATCATGCACGTTCTCTGTACCACGCTGCCGTCTAAATGCTGCGATTTCCACATTTCCCAGCTGAGGGATTCTGGACGGCACAGTGAAGGAGCTCAGTGTTTAGTGGAAGTTCAGCACATAACACACACACACACACACACACACACACACTGTTGTTCAGCTCAGTCACACAAGTAACTTTCTGATCTCTGGCCCTCTGACTAGAGGCTGAACTTGAAACACTCTGGAGAAATGCTGTGATACTCATTTCAGCTGAGAACTGGACCCTAACCCTAGAGTCTTATCATACACCTGTAGTAGGGAGAGTCTTATCATACACCTGTAGTAGGAGGAGTCTTATCATACACCTGTAGTAGAGAGAGTCATATTATACACCTGTAGTAAGGGGAGTCTTATCATACACCTGTAGTAGAGAGAGTCATATTATACACCTGTAGTAGGGGGAGTCTTATCATACACCTGTAGTAGAGAGAGTCATATTATACACCTGTAGTAGGAGGAGTCTTATCATACACCTGTAGTAGGGGGAGTCGTATTATACACCTGTACTAGGGGGAGTCTTATCATACACCTGTACTAGGGGGAGTCGTATTATACACCTGTACTAGGGGGAGTCGTATTATACACCTGTACTAGGGGGAGTCTTATCATACACCTGTAGTAGGGGGAGTCATATTATACACCTGTAGTAGGGGGAGTCATATTATACACCTGTACTAGGGGGAGTCTTATCATACACCTGTAGTAGGGGGAGTCGTATTATACACCTGTACTAGGGGGAGTCTTATGGAGGGGTTTGCAATGTATTCCCATTGATTGGTTGTAATTGAGTCTGATGCCACATTTCTTACTTGGTTGGAAGAAGAGATCTGACATGTGGTCACAGGTGGGGTGATAAAGGCGACAGGAGCCACTTTTGGGTCAAAGGTCACACCCGCACACCCGTAGTTCAGCAGCAGTGGGGGTGGGGGCGAATCCCCCCCCCCCCTCCCCCCGCTGACACTGATTGGAAGAGACTGACACCACAGAGACTGATGCAAACAAGTGAGGAGGCATGGCATGAATGTGTGTGTGTGTGTGTGTGTGTGTTTGCTAGTCACGTCTCTGCCAGAGTGAAGACATGGTGCCTGTGGATGTTAATGGCGGTCCAAAGGCGTTGCTGGGCACACGGCCAAAGACATTAAGTGGAATCGAATTCCTCCGAACTAGCTTCAATCAGCAGGTTTTATCAGGTTAGAGTTGCTCTCTGTCTGTCTCTCTCTCTCTCTCTCTCTCTCTTCCTCCTCTACTCCCCTTCGTCCTATCTCTCTCCCTCTATCCCGCAGGTTGGGCGGTGGGGGAGTGGTATGACGTCAGTCAGAATAAAAAAGTGTAAGGTCTGCGAATGCACATGTTTCTGGTCTACACAGTCTACTGGTAGAAGGCCAAGAATCTCTACCTGAAGAGACAGAGGGCGTGAGAGGGTGAGAGAGGGAGAGAGTGAGAGAGAGAAAGAGAGAGAGAGGGAGAGTGAGAGAGAGAGAGAGAGGAAGCACAAAAAGGAGAGATTGGGTTTGGGGCTAGTTGCACATATACATTCCAGAGATCATTCTGAGATCTCCTCTTGTCTCGTGGGCACATGATTTCTCATCAATAAAAAAACACCCTTCGAGCCTAAAGCTACAAACATCACATATTCAAGAAAAACCTTGAGACGAAAAAACTGTTCAGCCTGTCAAGACCTGCTCCTGGTTATCTGATCCTTCATGACTGCCACACCCCCAGAGAAAAAGGGAGGGGCTGGTGTAGGGGAGGGGCTCCTTGGTGGGCGGAGACAATAGTCAGCATGATGGGGTCGCTGCGAGCTTATGAAGAGCCTCGCAGTGTCAGCGTGAGAGCAGACGTAACAGGCCGGGAGTAACGGGGGAACGGTCAACGTCCTGTTGGGGAACGGTCATGTCCTGTTGGGGAACGGTCATGTCCTGTTGGGGAACGGTCATGTCCTGTTGGGGAATGTTCATGTCCTGTTGGGGAACGGTCATGTCCTGTTGGGGAACGGTCCTGTCCTGTTGGGGAATGGTCGTGTCCTGTTGGGGAACGGTCGTGTCCTGTTGGGGAACGGTCATGTCCTGCACACACACACACACACACACACACACACACACACACACACACACACACACAGACATACACACACACACACACACACACACACACAGCTGCTGCTCTGCAGACCTCAGGAAGATCAATTAAGAGGATCCAGTCCTAAACCCATGGCCCAACAGCCCATAAATCACAATTAAAACATTACACAAATCCGACCCCTAAATGATCCGTCAGTGTGCTAAAACCCCGGCAGCTCAACCGGCAAGCAGGGGACAGAAAAGCAGGACGAGGTGGTGGTTGCGGTGTGTGTGTGTGTGTGTGTGATCTGTCGTGTGTGATGTGTGGTGTCTGTGATGTATGGTGTGTGTGTTGTGTGTGTGTGTTCTGGGTTTGTGGAGGGGCAGGAGTGTGTGGTGTGTGGAGAGAGAGAGGCAGCTTCCTGTGTTCTGCTGTGAGAGGACTCTGGACACATTTTTCGCTCGGGGGCTGATAAAAAAAAAAGCTCTTTGTATTCCTCCGTCATTCACTGAACACCGCTCTGTTTCTCCGCTGCATATTTGTAAACACGGGGACTTCAGAGCCATTTAATCTTCCACTACACAAACACGGGGCTGGGAGAGAGAGTGAGAGAGAGAGAGAGAGAGAGAGAGAGAGAGAGAGAGAGAGAGAGAGAGAGAGAGAGAGAGAGAGAGGGAGAGAGAGAGAGGGAGAGAGAGAGAGAGAGAGAGAGAGAGAGAGAGAGAGAGAGAGGGAGAGAGAGAGGGAGAGGGGGGGGGGTGAGGAGAGTAGTTTGCCTGGTAGAGCTGAACTCAAGTTAAAGGCCAGTTTTAAAGTTTCCACCTCATACCAGCAGCAGCAGAGCAGAGCAACATAACCACTAGTGCTTTTCTTCCATAGTGGAGTGTGTGTGTGTGTGTTTGTGTGTGTGTGTGTGTGTGTGTATGTGTGCAAGTCAAATCACACACATACACACACGCACACATTCACACACATACACACACGCACACACATGCATATATAAAGCCAGGAGGATAGAGCAGGCAATAATATCAATTCATTCCCAAATAAAAAGGACACACACATATAAATACACACACACCCTCTCTCTCTCTCTCTCTCTCTCTCTCCCTCTCTCCCTCTCTCTGGCATGTGATGGCTAGCATGGGCAATGGGTTGTGAGTGGCACACACTGTCAGTGTTCACCGCTCTGATTCACACACACACACACACACCAACCTAGTCTAACACACATAAACATACATACACACACACACTGACCTGGCCTGACACACACACACGGTCCTCTTTCTCTGGCTGCTGTGTGCTGACGTGAAGGACCCCTTAGGCAGCCGTGACCTTGGCCCGACTTGTTAGGCACATATCGGTACACAGCTCAGTCCCACCGTGTTTGAAGGTGATGTCACTGTTACACGGCCGTTGTTGAACATAGTTACAGGTTACCTGTTTAACATGATGGCATGTCTTGTTGAAGGCCACCTGTCTTTGTAAAGACAAGACGGACGTGGAGTTACAAACAAACATGGCAGCAGTGGGGGAGAAGCGTGTGGGAGCTCATCGACCGGGGGGGGGGGTAGGGGGTTCTTCTCTATGGTGAAGAGGATGGGGGACGTGTCCCTCTCTGGGGTTGGGGGTAAGGGGGTCCTTCTCTGTGGTGAAGAGGATGGGGGGGCGTGTCCTTCTCTGGGGGCGGCGTGTCCCTCTCTGTGGTGAAGAGGGTCAAGCCATCTACTTTCGGTCAAGGCCAAGGAGAAGTTACACACACTCACTCAATCCAATCAGAGGCAAGGAAGAGTGGGCGTGGAGCAGTGGGGGCGGGGCATGGGGGAATCAGTAACCTCCATCAGAAAGTGGAGATAATTAGGACAGAAAGGAGGAGGTACAGGTACATTAAAACTCTTACATTGACACACACTCTCACATACACACACACATATACACACACACGCATACACACTTTGTTCTTTGTTAGCAGCATAGTAGGGTCCACTGTGTAGATACTAAGGTTTCTGACAGAGTTACTCATTTGAAGAGGGAGAGCTGGTGTGTGGCGTTGGGTGGAGATGGTCTCCGTGGTGCTCGCTGGGTCTACAACGAGTCCATCCCAAACACCATCCCAACAAACTCAACATGCCAGCCCTAATGCTACTTACTGTTACCACGGAGACAGAACGGCACATCCATGTCAAACTCA
>JAGXOD010000037.1:1005000-1010000 GCA_020368025.1 Brachyhypopomus occidentalis
TGGGTAAGGGACTGCAGAGCCCATAGCCAGGGCTTCACTCCTTCTTACTGTAGAGTCTTAATGAGCCAATTAGCTTCCCCCCCGGCCCGCCCGGTCCCCCTTTACAAACTGTTGTTTATTCGCAATTAATTATTAACGCGTCTGTCCTTCTGGTATGAGTCCAATCATGAGAGAGACTCAGTTATGAGCTCCCCGCGGTGGGGCTTTATTAAAATGTTGGGTCCTGCTTTTTTGTCAAGGGAATCTCATTCTTTACAAGAGATGAGAGGTTAGGGGGCACTTGGCCAGCTCTCCCTCTCACACACACACACACACACACACACACACACACACAGATACGTCCCATTAGCTTGACTCATTCAGAGGCGTTTACACCTTGCCACCGTCCCATGAGGGCTGGTAGAGAGAGGAGTGAAGACTGAGAGAAAGAGAGAGAGAGAGAGAGAGAGCGATGGAGAGAGAGAGAGGGAGAGACAGAGAGAAAGACAGAGACAGAGAGAGAGAGAGAGAGAGGGAGAGACAGAGAGAAAGACAGAGACAGAGAGAGAGGGAGAGAGAGAGAGCGATGGAGAGAGAGAGAGGGAGAGACAGAGAGAAAGAGAGAGACAGAGAGAGAGAGAGAGCGAGAGAGAGAGAGAGAGAGAGACAGAGAGAAAGACAGAGACAGAGAGAGAGAGAGATGGAGAGAGAGAGAGAGAGACAGAGAGAAAGACAGAGACAGAGAGCGATGGAGAGAGAGAGAGGGAGAGACAGAGAGAAAGACAGAGACAGAGAGAGAGGGAGAGAGAGAGAGGGTGAAGCGTTTTAGCAGTGCGAGGAAAGCCATCCTCAGATCGGGCTGCCGTGTTTGTCCTGTAGGGAGGGGGAGAGGTGACACCGCTATGGACGAAGCAGGGACACTGAGGTGTCCCCGTGTCCACACCACCCCAAGGACGAGGTCCCTGGGACATATGACCCAGAACCCATACCTCAGGCCTGCCACAAGCACTCTACAATCCACACTGTAAGGGCTACTGTCTCTCTCTTCCTGACTGTGTCTCTCTCTTCCTGACTGTGTCTCTCTCTTCCTGACTGTGTCTCTCTCTTCCTGACTGTGTCTCTCTCTTCCTGACTGTTTCTGGGTTTTTAGTGCCTGTACAATCCTACACATCACAGAGCAGATCTGGGTCACATACCAACTCCAGTTCAGAGGTGGGTTTAAGGGGGCATTACTGGGTCATTGGCCCCTCCCCCTCACTGCTCAGGATCCCTCCCCCTCTGCCTCATTGGGTGTGACAATCAAAACTCCTCTAGAAACACATGAAAGGCACTGGCATGAATCTAACCCTCCAATATGATAATTATATGTAAAATGTATGTAAATCAGCAAAGCAAACTAAAATGTTCTTTAAATACACCAACAACTTTGCCTCCTATTTAAACATTACATATGCACAAGAAAGGAGAACTCTAACAAAATATAGACGTGACCACAGCCTGGTAGGAGAACGAGGCAGACACCATCAACTCTGGACAGCAAGAGAGAAGACAAGACAAGAGAGAAGACAAGGACGCACTGGCACTGAATGGAAACAGGAGATGAAACACGTTTCTTCATCTACTGCCAGAGATATAAATTAATCAGAGATGCGTTCTTTGAAAAAATCTGAAAATTAACAATGCATTCGGCTTTCTTTGTGACTCAGATAAACTCTCCTCTGCTCTGACAGGAACCTGAGACAGTCCTCACAGCAGTGAAGGATGGAGATTGGAGAAATTGTATAGTTTGCTGTTGGTTTATTCATTTATGTATATAATTGTATGGGTTGCTGTTGGTTTATTCATTTATGTATATACATTTTGGGTTAATTATGAATTTCTCTATTATTTTTCTGCTTTTAACATATCTCTTTACTGTTGTACTGCTTTGGCAAAATTAACACACACACACACACACAGACACACAAACACATACACACACACACACACACACGCAGACACACCCTACTTTATTTAATGACCCTTACACCATGTGTAATGCATTACAGAGTTTAATCTTCATTTTCATTTCACAAACTATATGATGCTCAATTTGTTGTTGTATTATTATTGAATTATTATTCTTTAATACCTTCAGACTCTGTATGCCGAGCTTTAGCAATACAAATGCACCATTATTTGTCATGGCAATAAAGCACCTAGAATTTAATCGAATATAGACTGTGGGAGAGGGAGAGAGAGAGAGAGAGAGAGAGAGAGAGAGAGAGAGAGAGAGAGAGAGAGAGAGAGAGAGAGAGAGAGAGAGAGAGAGAGAGAGAGAGAGAGAGAGAGAGAGAGAGAGAGAGAGAGAGAGAGAGAGAGAGAGGGAGGAGGGAGAGAGAGAGGGAGAGGGAGAGAGGGAGAGAGGGAGAGAGAGAGGGAGAGGGAGAGAGAGAGAGAGAGAGAGAGAGAGAGAGAGAGAGAGAGAGAGGGAGAGGGAGAGGGAGGGGGAGAGAGAGAGAGGGAGAGGGAGAGGGAGAGAGAGAGGGAGAGAGAGAGAGAGAGAGAGAGAGAGAGAGAGAGAGAGAGAGAGAGAGAGAGAGAGAGAGAGAGGGAGAGAGGGAGAGAGAGGGAGAGAGAGAGAGGTGGGATAGAGAGAGATGGATATAGAGAGAGAGGTGTAGGGGTAGTGGAGAGTGAGAGAGAGAGAGTGAGAGAGGTGTGTGGGAGGAAGTGGAGAGTGAGAGACAGTGAGGTGTGGGGGGCAATGGAGAGTGAGAGAGTGAGTGAGGTGTGGGGGGCAGTGGAGAGTGAGAGAGTGAGATAGGTGTTGGGGGGGCAGTGGAGAGTGAGAGACTGAGTGAGGTGTGGGGGGGCAGTGGAGAGTGCTGATACGACACTCAATGTCACCTTGTCACTCCAGTGCATGAGAGAAAAAGAGAGAGAGAAAGAAGGGAAAAGAAAGAGAAGAGAGGATGGAGGGAGTGGGAGGGTAATGGGCTATATGGGCTATGTGAGAGGGGTGGAGTGTGAGTGTGTGTGTGTGTCTTGTGTGTATGTGTGTCTTGTACTCTGAGTAAGTCAGACTAGTACTAGAGAAAAAGGGATTTTTTTTCATTTTTTAATCTTATGACATCACTAATGCAGCTTACGGACCCTCAAACAAGGCATCTTCTCCATATCAAGTGCTATTAATACACTGAAAAACGATCTTACCTAGAGTAAAAAGGTTATGTTTTTAATAATCTAAAAAGCCTTTTAAAATGGTGACTCTAATGAGTTTAGAGATTGTCTAACATTGATCTGTTTAAGTGATATTTGAAAAAGTACTTTGAAAAAGTAATTATAGAAAACTCAAAGTATGCAGCTCAGACACTGAGAATTGCATTAATTCTATAATATTTTATAACGACATCTTTAATGAGCGGCATTTCCCCTCTTAAAACGTAATAAAATCCAAACACATATAGTGTATTCTGCCTTCTTTAAAACCACACTGAATAATCAAATCAATATTGTATAACTTAACAGGTCATTAATACATTATTATATTCAGTGGACACAAAAACTCCACATGTGGACTCTGTTTACTGTCATCTCTGACCTTTCATCAGTTCAGCTTGTTCACTGTAACTATCATGACTAATGTTTATTTCAACAAATGCTGTTCCCAGGTCAGTTGTGTCAGGGAGCTCCTGCCCGCCCCCTTAACGTAGACTCTGTAATAGCTGTGTCCCTGTAGCCCCTGTAGACCCCCAGGTCTTGCTGTTTAGGTCATGGATTCTCTAATCTGCTGCCGTTCAGTTCTCAGCCTGCTCCAGCATGTAGGACCCATGAGTCTGTGGTAGGAGTACTGACAGGAGGGTGGAGGGGTTGTTAGGAGAGGCGTGGCTGTGGTGCAGTACTGACAGGAGGGTGGAGGGGTTGTGATAGGAGAGGCGTGGCTGTGGTGCAGTACTGACAGAGGCGGGTGGAGGGGTTGTGTTAGGAGAGGCGTGGCTGTGGTGCAGTACTGACAGAGGCAGGTGGAGGGGTTGTGTTAGGAGAGGCGTGGCTGTGGTGCAGTACTGACAGGAGGGGTTTTAGGGAGGCGTGGCTGTGGTGTGTTGGAGGGGTTGTGTTAGGAGGCGTGGCTGTGGTGCAGTACTCACAGAGGCGGGTGGAGGGGTTGTTTTAGGAGGGGTTGTTTTGTGGAGAGGCGTGGCTGTGGTGCAGTACTGACAGGGGGGTGGAGGGGTTGTGTTAGGAGAGGCGTGGCTGTGGTGCAGTACTGACAGAGGCGGGTGGAGGGGTTGTGTTAGGAGAGGCGTGGCTGTGGTGCAGTACTGACAGAGGCAGGTGGAGGGGTTGTGTTAGGAGAGGCTGGGCTGTGGTGCAGTACTGACAGGAGGGTGGAGGGGTTGGGTTAGGAGAGGCGTGGCTGTGGTGCAGTACTGACAGAGGCAGGTGGAGGGGTTGTGTTAGGAGAGGCTGGGCTGTGGTGCAGTACTGACAGGAGGGTGGAGGGGTTGGGTTAGGAGAGGCGTGGCTGTGGTGCAGTACTGACAGGCGGGTGGAGGGGTTGTGTTAGGAGAGGCTGGGCTGTGGTGCAGTACTGACAGGAGGGTGGAGGGGTTGTGTTAGGAGAGGCGTGGCTGTGGTGCAGTACTGACAGGAGGGTGGAGGGGTTGTGTTAGGAGAGGCGTGGCTGTGGTGCAGTACTGACAGAGGCGGGTGGAGGGGTTGTGTTAGGAGAGGCGTGGCTGTGGTGCAGTACTGACAGGAGGGTGGAGGGGTTGTGATAGAGGCGTGGCTGTGGTGCAGTACTGACAGAGGCGGGTGGAGGGTTGTGTTAGGAGAGGCGTGGCTGTGGTGCAGTACTGACAGAGGAGGGGAGGAGGGTTGTGTAGGGGAGAGGAGGCTGGGCTGTGGTGCAGTACTGACAGGAGGGTGGAGGGGTTGTGTTAGGAGAGGCGTGGATGTGGTGCAGTACTGACAGGAGGGTGCAGTACTGACAGGAGGGTGGAGGGGTTGTGTTAGGAGAGGCGTGGCTGTGGTGCAGT
>JAGXOD010000037.1:1020000-1050000 GCA_020368025.1 Brachyhypopomus occidentalis
CTCTCCTCACTCTCCTCATTCTCCTCATTTTCCTCCCTCTCCTCACTCTCCTCACTCCTCCTCTCCTCCTCTCCTCCTCTCCTCACTCTCCTCACTCTCCTCCTCTCCTCCTCTCCTCACTCTCCTCCTCTCCTCACTCCTCACTCTCCTCCTCTCCTCACTCTCCTCCTCTCCTCCTCTCCTCACTCTCCTCCTCTCCTCACTCTTCTCCACCTCCGCAGCCAAAAGAGAGAGAAACAAAGTTGACACCTCCCTCCGGCACATACACATTATCTCTGTTTCTGTAACCCAATGCACATACCATCTCTCTCCCTCTTTCTCTCTTCCTCTTTCTCTTCCTCTCCCTCCTCTCTCTCCCTTCCCCCTCTTTCTCTCCCACTTTCTCTCTCTCCCTCCCTTTTTCCTATGCTGTAGGCTTGGAATATTTCCATATATTTCCATTCTAAACGAGGAAAGAATCTCCCTCAGGCACCCCCTTCCCCTCCCCTCCCCCCCACTCATCCCCTCCCCCTCACCCCCATACCCCTCTCTTTCCTGCTCTCCTCGTGCAGTAATGCCATGCAGGTTTAACTCCAGCTGTTGATAAAACAAGGCCAGAGTGTCTCGGGAGCAGGTGACGGCACCAATTACTCTGCAATTACCTGGTAATTATGCACCCAGAGACGCGGAGAGAGGGGGGAGCTTGGGGGAGAGTGGGGAGCTTGGGGGAGGGGGGAGCTTGGGGGAGAGGGGAAATGGAGAAAAACACGAGGCCCGCCTCCTTGTTTCAGAGCCAAGCCTCACTAGCGCCCCCTACCCTCCGCTGTTTACACTGTCTCCAGCTCCCTTTGCTCTAAAACGCTGCTAAGGGGGCGGGGAGTGGAATTAGTGAGCCATTTATCTGCTGCCAAACAGCTGGTATGTGAGGGGGGGAGGACGAGGACAGGAGCGTGCAGGCCT
Organism: Brachyhypopomus occidentalis; assembly: GCA_020368025.1. Lineage (NCBI taxonomy): Eukaryota > Metazoa > Chordata > Actinopteri > Gymnotiformes > Hypopomidae > Brachyhypopomus > Brachyhypopomus occidentalis. Next base: position 1,020,940 of record JAGXOD010000037.1, read on the forward strand.
GCTCCCATGGACTCCTGCATCTGGAGGGGCAGGACGTGTCGCATGCAGCAATCAGGCTCCATGTTTCCCAGCATGCCTTGGTCCACCACCAGCCACGTGCAGCTATCTGCACCATTGTGGGAAGAAGAGTGAGCTACTTCATCCTGGACATCCTGGTACAGGCGCTACGTCGTTGCCGTATGCTGGCCCTGGTCCTGGACATCTGCCTGGCCTCAGAGCTCCGCTGCTCCGTGTCCAGCAGCTGCTCCAGATGGCCAGTGTTCTGAGCAGACCCTGATCATCAGGACTAGGCCAAGGAAGGTAGAAATCCAGGAGCAGGGCCGGGGACACACTCACACTCACACACTCATTCAATTCTAATTAACACTAATTCTCCATTGATCTCTTCTCCCTCAGTCTCTTTTCCCTCAGTCTCTTCTCCCTCTATCGCTTCTTCCTCAATCTCTTCTTCCTCAATCTATTCTCCCTCAGTCTCTTTTCCCTCAATATCTCCTCCCTCGATATCTCCTCCCTCTGTCTCTTCTTCCTCAATCTCTTCTCCCTCCATCTTTTTTCCCTCAATCTCTTCTCACTCAGTCTCTTCTCCCTCGATCTCTTCTCTCTCGATCTCTTCTCCCTCAATCTCTTCTCTCTCGATCTCTTCTCCCTCGATCTCTTCTCCCTCAATCTCACTCCTGCTGGATCATGACTCAGCTGGTGGATGCTTTCTAGTAATGAGAAATTACAGATCCAGTGCTCCTTCTCTATCAGGCCAGTTGGGTCCGTGGATGCCTCTGTGCCGGAGATGTCTGAAACATCTCGCAGACGAGTAGAGGTTGGTCCGGGGCCAACACGCACAGGTCCTGCTGCCCCCCCCCCCCCCTGCCTCAGGAACAGATGTTTGCTAATGGCTAACACTCTGACGAGTGAAAATCACCACCCCCCGGAAGTGAATACACTGGGAGGAAGGAACTCCACAATGAGAGCGTTTGATTGGACACAATAATGTCCAGGAGCACTGCGACTGAGCTCACGAGTTCAGACATCATGTAGGTCAGGATGGAGAGTAACTGTATACATTTAAATGGGATGTTTCAATTAACCCTGTTTTTATTTGAAAAAGGCCATTCTGGAGTTCAGAGTTTGATCTGCTTTACAAAGATGATATTTAAACATGTTAATACATGGATTCCTTCTGTGCACCTGTCTGCCAGGGTACGGGATTTATATGTGATGCCCTTAATGTGTTGCTGTTGGATTAAGCTGTATGAATGCATCTCTTGCTCTGCCTGTAGACTCGGCCGCTGTGGTGCCGTCACCACTACCACGTCACCCCTGCTCACGGAGATTGTGCTCCAGAGAGATCCTGGCTCTGCTGAGACCTGCCAAAGACGTACGGTCTGGAGACCCATGCTCGCCTTTCACAGACCTTCTCTGTTTTGATCCCCAGGCCTGCTCGTGAACGCGCCACTACGGTCTGCGTAGTTCTGGCATAAACGTAGCGGACTGTTTCACTGAAAAAGGTCTCGTGTGTTTTACGTCCACTGTGATTTACTGCTGGGTCTCCTCACTGACTTTGACATTTTGAAATATAAAGAAAAGCCGTTTATTGATTTACTGCAGTGGGTTGTAGCTAATTCTTCTTCATTCAGTTTCTAATTTTACCCTCATGGCTGTAGTGGAGTGTCAGTAGTGGAGTGTCAGTAGTGGTCTGTCAGTAGTGGAGTGTCAGTAGTGGAGTGTCAGTAGTGGTCTGTCAGTAGTGGAGTTCAGTAGTGGAGTGACAGTAGTGGAGTGTCAGTAGTGGAGTTCAGTAGTGGAGCACATGGCCATGGGTGCATAGTCAGTGTTTCTTTATTTATAAGGCATTACAGAAGATATTACTTTCAAGCTCACTGACATTTACAAATGAACACAGGGCTAGAATTTCCTTCCACTGATCCAGCTGCTTCATCTCCTGGATGGTGACACACGCTGTCACAATTTGCTCATTTTAAGCTGTTTTATGTGACCAAATACTCTGTGTCACTGCCACAAAACCCTGCGATACAGGAATGAATGAAAACCCCATAGGTTCACCACCAGAGGCACTCACACTGTTCTGAGACCTGTGGATGTGGTTCACTGTAATACTATGGCCACATGTCCGTAGCTACACACCTACAACCCTCTGGGTCGTTTGCTGTGTGCTGTTCATGGTCCAGCACAGACGTGCAGCTGCTATTTGGCAGAGAGGGGCTTTCAGGAAATGGGAGACAATGACAGCAATGAGACATGGAGAACACACACCACACGGGGGTGCTCATAATAAAGCAGGCGTAGGAGGAATGAGGTAAGAGGAAGAGGAAGATTAGAAGGGAGGAAGCAGCCGACTATGGGAGGCTCCGTCCTGCTCATAATGCAGCCCTGACAGGTGTCCATCGTCAGGGTAGGCTGCATGGGGCTAGAGGTAGGAGGGGCCTGTTACTTAGGCCACTCCCCTTTCATGCCCAGTGGGTGCTTTCTGGCACCCAAATCTGAGTACCTGCAATTAAACAAAGGCACCGAATCCCGTTGATCGTCTGATCAAATGAAAATGACAGATGCAAATGTTTTACTACGCTGCCTCGCTGGGAAATGAATGTAAGAATGTAAGAGCTGAAGATCTCTGTTTGTGCATACCTGTGCAAGCGATCAGAACAGCTAGGAGACTTTCCACTGACAGACAAGAGGTTAGAGACCCCTTAACCACCAGAAATGTCTACTTTCAATTGCACTGTAAATCTGCCCCGGCATTGCCACATTAGCACTGTAAAGTCTTCCCTCTGGGTGCCCTAAACCCTCGAATGCTTTCAAGTTCACAATCTGTGACAAACATATTTTATGACAAATCAGTTTCCGACAACCAAAAAAAGAGAGGACAACAGGAGGCGGGGGCGGGGTTGCGACTATGCAAATTTGCAAGTGCTGTCATGGCCTATCGCATGCTGACTTTAGTGCGGAAAATCTAGATTTGAAATTTATGCAAATCAAAATGTTTGCGCAGACGAGGGCAGAGGCGTGATGGGGAGTCCGTGGACGGCGTCGTGTAAACCTGCGCTTTACATTGCGAAGGGGCTTTAAATTCTCCTGGGATTCTAAAACATTTTATCCAAACCAGATGAAAAGCACAAGAAAATAAAAAGAGCAACCAGACAAGAAGCAAATAGAGAAGCAAACAAATCAGAGATGGAAAGAGGATGAGCAGGAGAGAGAAAGAGAGGAGAGAGAGAGAGGGAGAGAGAGAGGGATGGGAAATGAGAGAGAGAGAGGGAGAGAGAGAGAGAAAGGGAGAGAGAGGGAAGAAGGGAGAGAGAGTAGGAGGTAGAGAGGGAGAGAGGAGAGAGAGAGAGGGAGAGGGAGTGAGGGGAGAGAGAGAGGGAAGGGAAATGAGAGAGAGAGAAGGAGAGAGAGGGGGAGAGAGAGGGAGGAAGGGAGGAAGGGAGAGAGAGGAGGAGGTAGAGAGGGAGAGAGGAGAGAGAGAGGGAGAGGAGAGAGTGATGGGAGGGAAAGGAGAGAGGGAGGGAGAGAGAGGAGAGAGTGATGAGAGATGGAGGGAGAGGAGAGAGTGATGAGAGGGATGGAGAGAGGGAGGGAGGTAGAGGAGAGTGATGGGAGCGAGGGAGAGAGAGGAAAGGAGGGAGAGGAGAGAGTGATGGGAGGGAGGGAGGGAGAGGAGAGAGTGATGGGAGGGAGGGAGAGAGGGAGGGAGGGAGAGGAGAGAGTGATGGGAGCAGGGGAAACAGAGGGAGATACCGAAAGCCCTCTGACATGCTGCTCTGGAGCCAATGTGTAGAAATTAATTGAGTGAAAGGAATCTGCTGTTTAAGGGTGAAGTGGGTTATGGGAAACAGTGAAACAATTGTGTTCAGTCTGCCTGGGGCTGTGTTCCCTTCACTCCTGCACTCACTCCTCTGTCCACCAGCAAACATCTCCCTCTCCCTCTCTCTCTCTCCCTCTATCTCTTTCCCCTTCTCTTTCTCCCCCACCCTCTCTCTCCCTCTCCCTCTTTCTTTCCTTTCTCTTCTGTGCACCAGCATACATCTATCCCTTATGCTTCCTTTTGGTTCTCCTGTTAAAGTCTGTCCTTCATCTTCTGCCCTGACCCCTTTTTAATCCTCTCTGTCTCTCCCTCTGTCTCTCTCTTTCTGTCTCACGCTCTCCTCCTGTCTCTCTGTCTCGCATCTCTCTTGCTCTGTAATTCCGCTCTATTTCCTCACCCACTTTGATCCGTTCGCTGTCTGGTTTAATAATGCTCATGGCAATCAGGTGCCGTGGCAACTGATCCTGAGCCCCACCCCCTTGGCAGGTTGAACCGCGTGTCCTGTGTGGGCATTAGTGCATGTACACAAGCATGACCCAACGTGTTTGCTTTTCACGCTGACGAAACACGCACGGAAACTGCCAGCAAGCAGCTGCATGTGCTGCTACCTGGGCAGGAGTTTGTGAGCTCACGTGAGCGTGAGATGTAGAGATCACGTGAGCGTGATTAATCACATTATTGTCTTGGAGGAAATCGCTACTTTGTGCAGGGCTCCTGTATGGTCCTGTATGGTCCTGTATGGTCCTGCATGGCCCTGTATGGCCCTGTATGGTCCCATATGGTCCTGCATGGTCCTGCATGGTCCTGCATGGTCCTGCATGGTCCTGCATGGTCCTGTATGGTCCTGAGTAAGACCAGCTCCACCCTGCGTGGCTTAACTCTCCTCTCCATCGATTACACTAATGCTTGTAATACATTCACAGCAGATAAGAACTGATCGTGTGCACATACACCTCACGTAGAGAGAACATCTCTTGCCTCACTGAACATCACACACAGCAGAAAGGGGTGCACAGTCTTCCATGGTGTATCTCACACACACACTCAATCATGTCTGGACACACACAAGCACACACATTCACACACACACATATATATATATACACACCCACACACATTCACCATCTTTCCACCACACATAAACACACATCCACACACACACTCAATCATTATACGTCAGACAAGGTACACACTGGTACATCAATACTGGGAGGCCATACAAACACTTGGAAGGATAAAAGACATCTTGGCCCAGGGCCAGGAATGACCTCAACACCTCCTTCAACAGCCCTTGCAGGGAAGAGTGCGGTATTGATCCAGTATCAAGGCCACATAATTGTGTGTGTGTGTGTGTGTGTGTAAACCAAGATCTCCAAGTTTTTAAAAAGGATCATTCGACAGGAACAACATGGTAAGTAAGAGAAAGCAGACCATGTTCATAGCCAAGGAGAGAAAACCAGGACACACAGAGAAGGTTCCCGAGTGCTCAGTGCCACGACACCCCCATTGACAGTGGAAGGAAGTCACATGACCCTTCAAAGAACCTTCAGCTAAGCTCAGGCATGTCCTTCCTGCAGATCATCTCTGTTGATGGGGAAATCGAGCTGTCTATCAACCTCCTTGTATCAATATGGCGGACAGCTACCTCATGCCAGGCGGCTGCACACAAACCCCTCCCACCTAACTCCTCCCACCTAACCCCTCCCACCAAACCCCTCCCACCTAACCCCTCCCACCAAACCCCTCCCACCTAACCCCTTCCACCAAACCCCTCCCACCAAACACCTCCCACCAAACACCTCCCACCAAACACCTCCCACCTAACCCCTCCAACCTAACCCCTCCCACCAAACACCTCCGACCTAACCCCTTCCACCAAACCCCTCCCACCAAACACCTCCCACCAAACACCTCCGACCTAACCCCTTCCACCAAACCCCTTCCACCAAACCCCTCCCACCAAACACCTCCCACCAAACACCTCTGACCTAACCCCTCCCACCAAACCCTTCCACCAAACCCCTCCCACCAAACACCTCCGACCTAACCCCTTCCACCAAACCCCTCCCACCAAACACCTCCCACCCATCCCAGTAACCCCTCCCACCAAACTCCTCCCACCTAACCACGCCCACCTAACTCCTCCCACCAAACCCCTCTCACCAAATCCCGACCACATAACTCCTCCCACCTAACCCCTTCCACCAAACCCCTCCCCACTGCACCCCATCGCCACTGGACGATTGCCACATTGTCATGCTATTATTATTATTATTATTATTATTATTATTATGTTATTAGCATAAACAATGCAGAGACTGCTGAGTGTGGATAAATAACCTATACACATGTCATGTTCAAGTGGAGAAAGAAGGGGGAGGAGTCTATCATAAATCCCACCCGCCAACATGTGATTAATTGGTCTGACTAATTATTGAGTTTTTGCAAATGGCAAAAAGATAAAAGGGTAACATGAAAGAGATGAGAACAAATATGATTCATTATTAAACTGCATATTGTCAATTCTGTGGTAAATGTTAACATAATTAAACAACAGATAATTAGTTCATAGATAATCTCAAAGGAATGTGAGATAAATGAAGGATATGATTAGAATTTGTTGAATCTTCAGTGAACAGTAAGGCAGATGCCATTTAAGCCAATCAATTTGTCTCTCTACTAAAACACACAGACACACACACACACACACACAAATACACTCAGACACACACAGATACACAAACATAGACACTCAGACGAACACAGACAGACACGCATGTTGTGCACATACATTTACATGTATGTACATGGTGTTGCCATCACAGAAACCCATCACTGTTCTAACAGTTCATTACTACTGCGAGGCCCATGTTCCTGTTTACACTGTGCGCATGCAGGTAACTAGTAATTACCATAAAATTACCATAAAATAAACCTCGACTGCTATTTCTTATGTATGTAAGTAAATCAGATATCAGGTTACTTTGGCCACCATTAGCTGTACAATACTGTCTGACTATCGTGGATTGCCATGGAAGAAAAAAACATTTCAGATTGATATGAGGTGAATAACCTGTATTCCCTGAAAAGAAAAAGAAATGTCTCACGTACTGCATCTGGGCTGTGTGTGTGTGTGTGTGTGTATGCAATTTTCCACTTACTGGGTAAAAATATCTAGGAGCCTCGGCAGCCTAAGCCACCCCCCCATCCCCGGGGCCCTGGGGTATCAACCTGCATGTGGACATTATTGGTGGTCACCCACTAAAATCAAATAAGAATCGTAAGTCAATAAAACCATGTTAATATGATAATCCTTGGAATTAAATGATAATGCTTGGATTAACATGATAATCCTTGGATTTGTTTATGTGGCCGTTGTGTCCCTTTTTCACTGAAGATTTGACAAATGTGTTTTACATCATGTTGTGAAGACAAAGAGCCAGATGTGACAATGGGGATACAAAACAGAGAGAGAGAGAGTGAGAGAGAGAGAGGGAGAGTGAGGCAGTTAGAGAGAGAGAGAGAGTGAGGGAATGAGAGAGTGAGGGATGTGTAGGAGAGGCACACAGTGACAGACGTAAACAACAGCAACAGACGTAAACTGTGCCGAATTTCGTCGGTGGACGTGTTTTTCCACTCAGGCCTGGGAACTCCCAACACCTCTTATATAAATCCGTTTACTTCTCACCTGTCTGTCTGTTCCTCGCCTGTCTGTGGTTCCACCCTGTCTGTGGTTCCACCCTGTCTGTGGTTCTTCCCTGTCTGTGGTTCCACCCTGTCTGTGGTTCCACCCTGTCTGTGGTTCTTCCCTGTCTGTGGTTCCACCCTGTCTGTGGTTCCACCCTGTCTGTCAGAGCTTCAGTGTCAGAGAGTCTCAGCACTGCAGAATGTCAGTGTGAATTTCACCAGTCGAGCGCGCTGGACCATGTGACCCCGACAGCGTGGCACGTTTGACCTGAGATCAGCTCTGCTATTTGTCTTTTAAAGTCAAGATATTGGGATTCTTCTTCTTTTAACTAGACATTACAGGACACAGAGATTGTGTGGCCTCATACACATCAGAACGACTCGATTCTGCAGCTACAGTGACGAGGTCCCTGGTGTTCTGGTCCTGTCAGAACTGCTGAAAACAAGATGATTCTCTAAAGATTTTCTTTTCAGTGATGGCCGACGTTGGAGAATAATGAAGCTCTGCTCTCTCTGGGATGTGTGCGTCCTTTATGGCTCTCTGTTCCCCTCCAGCGTTAGCGCCCGTGCTAATGGCCCTGATTTATCCTTGTTGGTTTAGCACAGGGGTGTGCAGCCAGGCAGCTCGCACAGTCCAGACATCAGGCACATCCGTCACACCCTCCACCGCATGCGCTCACTGGGAGGGGAGAGCTGGGATGAAGGGAAGTGGGCAGGGTTAGGTAAGGTGGGGTGGGGCTTAGTGAGGTGGGCGGGGCTAGGTGTTGTTGGGCCGGGTGAGTGACGTCTCCAAGGGGAGGTGGGGCGCTGAGTTAACGACCCCTCATTCTCCCTAGCCCCTCCCACTCAGGCAGGGCCTAGTAACACCCACTCACTCTCCACCCAACCCTCCTTCTCTGTTTCGGCCATAAGTGGACAGACCCAAACAACACCATTCTTGTCTGTCTCTGCCAGTTATGCAGTGGGAAGGCCAACCTTGCACACTAACATGTCAGCTACTTCTGTTTCTTTGACTACTGCTTCCATGGCTACTGTTGCCACCCCAGGGTTGACAGAGGGTTAGTTATATATAATAGCTATGTGATATGACATAGCTCTTTGGGATCACATGGTGGCGTGGATATTTGGGGGGTGAGGGCGGGCGGGGCAGGAAGGAACGGGAACAGGGGCAGCAGGGAAGGTGCTCAGGTAATCGATTTTGCCCCTTCAGTAAACACTCTGGTAAACAACAGCAGAGGTCAACAAAGTGCCAGAGCGGAGGCAATATACTTTATCACCTAACACACACACACCCACACACACACACACACACACACACGCTCATGCACGCACACACATGCACACACGCTCATGCACGCACACACACGCACGCACACACACACACACACACACACACACACGCTCATGCACGCCCACACATGCACACACACACGCACACACACACACGCTCATGCACGCACACACATGCACACACGCTCATGCACGCACACACACACACGCTCATGCACGCCCACACATGCACACACACACGCACACAGACAGACACACACCTGCTCTCTGTCTCACTCACTCTAACACAGCTGCAGGCTCCTCTGTATTCTTCTACACAGTCTTGTCAGGCTGCACTGCTAATGTGATTTAGTCCTGTGCTGGGGAGGGAAACACCATTTAAAGCTGGTCTGCATGTGCTGGAACTGCCCCTAACGTCTCCCACATTATACAACGGGATCAGAGAACAAAATGACAAACACTTGTGTTGTGCGAAACACACATATACACTATGTTACACTTATGCAAATGTCAACAAGCACACACACACATACTTACACACGCGCGCACACACACACGCACGCACGCACGTACGCATACACAGACGTGTGTACATACAAAGATGTGAAAAATTAGTAGAAAATGTAAGATTTGAATTCCTAATGGATTAGATAGGAATTCCTCAGATAGGCTATGGTACGTTACTGCCTTAGGCAGCATGAAGGATGAAGCTCTGTGCAAACGAGGAACTGAAATGTGAACTTATTTGAAGTGCCATCTCTCCACTCATGCAAGTCTTGCGTGTGCTTGGAGCTACATATATACATGAATCCCTGAAAGCTCCATAACCCAGTAAAGGAAGAAAAGAAAACAGCAGAATCATTCTATTAGAACAGAAATCATTCTATTAGAACTGGAATCATTCTATTAGAACAGGAACCATTCTATTAGAACAGGAATCATTTATTTATTTATTTGTAATATTTTTACTATTATTATTATTTTTATTATAACAGGAATCATTCTATTATCATTATATATTAGCAATCATTTAATTATCATATTATTATTAGAGCAGGAATATTATTTATATGATTATAATATATTTGTGACCACCAACTCATTAGAGAGCATCACAGCTGCTAGCTCTTCCACATAGAAGATGCACGAGTCTTGCAAGAGATGCAAGAGAAGCAGTCAATGCAAACACAGAGGCTCTACCTCAAACACACAGGCTCTACCTCAAACACAGAGGGTCTACCTCAAACACACAGGCACTACCTCAAACACAGAAGCTCTAACTCAAACACAGGGGCTCTACCTCAAACACAGAGGGTCTACCTCAAACACAGAGGCACTACCTCAAACACAGAGGCTCTACCTCAAACACAGAGGCACTACCTCAAACACAGAGGGTCTACCTCAATCACAGAAGCTCAACCTCAAACTCAAGGGCTCTACCTCAAACACAGAGGCTCTACCTCAAACACAGAGGCTCTACCTCAAACACAGAAGCTCTAACTCAAACACAGAGGCTCTACCTCAATCACAGAAGCTCAACCTCAAACTCAGGGGCTCTACCTCAAACACAGGGTCTCTACTTCACTACTGCAGTGTTATGAAAGGATCTCAGCTGACGTACCACTCCTGACCTTCCACACCTGACCTTCCACACCTGACCTTCCACTCCTGACCTTCCACACCTGACCTTCCACACCTGACCTTCCACTCCTGACCTTCCACTCCTGACCTTCCACTCCTGACCTTCCACACCTGACCTTCCACACCTGACCTTCCACTCCTGACCTTCCACACCTGACCTTCCACTGACCTTCCTGACCTTCCACACCTGACCTTCCACACCTGACCTTCCACACCTGACCTTCCACACCTGACCTTCCACACCTGACCTTCCACACCTGACCTTCCAATCCTGACCTTCCACTCCTGACCTTCCACACCTGACCTTCCACACCTGACCTTCCACACCTGACCTTCCACACCTGACCTTCCACTCCTGACCTTCCACACCTGACCTTCCACACCTGACCTTCCACACCTGACCTTCCACACCTGACCTTCCACTCCTGACCTTCCACACCTGACCTTCCACACCTGACCTCCCACTCCTGACCTCCCACTCCTGACCTCCCACTCCTGACCTGACCTCCCACTCCTGACCTTCCACTCCTGACCTTCCACTCCTGACCTTCCACACCTGACCTTCCACTCCTGACCTTCCACTCCTGACCTTCCACACCTGACCTTCCACACGTGACCTTCCACACGTGACCTTCCACACGTGACCTTCCACTCTTGAACATGCATATGAATTTACACACTAGAGTTTGCACACCTAACCATTCACCACAGCTTTCATGTTAATAGCATCACGTTCCTGGAGCCTTACATGTCAACTTAGATGCTCTTGCTCATGAAGATTAGATTTCTCACACACACACACACACACACACACACAAGGTTTCAAGTTTTAACAAGGAGGAGAGGATGCGTGAAGATTCACTGTTTCCAGTTGACGTCAGAACTTTGTCTCTGAAGCTCAAGTCAGTTCTGACAGGGAAGATAGACACAAACTACAAATTCATCAGCTCAGGTGACTTAGTGTGTGTGTGTGTGTGTGTGTGTGTGTGTGTGTGTATGTGTGTGTGTGTGTGTGTGTTGTGTGTGTGTGTGTGTGTGTGTGTGTGTGTGTGTGTGTGTGTGTGTGTGTGTGTGTGTGTGTGTGTGTATATGTGTTTGTGTATGTGTATATGTGTGTGTTTCTGTTTGTGTGTGTGTGTATGTGTGTGTGTGTGTGTGTGTGTGTATCCCCCTCTCACCTCCACTCCCTGTACTTTAAGCTTCATGTGATCTTCCCGCGTGGTCTTGCCATCTTTCCTCTTCTTCCAGCAGTAGCCGTCTTTCCTGTACTTCACCTTCTTCCTGTTGTACAGGATCATAGACCCATTCTGTGGCCTACAGAGAGAGAGAGAGAGAGAGAGAGAGAGAGAGAGAGGAGACAAAGAGGAGAGAAAATACACTTTTAATACATATCTGCAGCATCTTTTTAAAAGACCAAAGTCAAAGTACAACCCCCTTTGTCCCTTATGTAATTCTTCAACATTGAGCAGTTTAATGATACAAGCAAACACAGGCTGATATCTTCTTTCACTAAAATAACCACTTGGTCTGTGGAAAGCATTTTCAGAGCCGACGAGCTCTCTCAGAGTCCCTGAGGGGCCCCTGGCCACGTTGAGAGGGGCCCCTGCCCACTTCCAGCTCACCCTGCCGTCTGACCAGGTACCTGTTCATCAGCCTCTGGCTGGCATAAGCAGGGAAGATGCTCCAGACCTCCATACTACAGACATTAATATCTCCATCGGGTATCTTTATCTGCTACATCGATTCCTGTTTCTAGTGGGAGTTTATTGCTGCCTCACTCCCTGTTTCATGGTGTTCTGAAGCCCGTGCTCTCTTGGTGCTGATTGGCCGGGGCACAGGAGCTATTGCTCATGAGTTTGGGCCCGCGCGAGTGTTATAAGAGTTCAGGGCAGGGAGGGGGATGGGGTAGTTGTGAACAGGTTGTTTTCTTTTGACTGCAAAGGCTAAAGGAAGTTGCTTCAGAGCCTCGCCCCTCCTTTGCTGCTGGGGGGAAGGGGTGTGTCGCCCCCATGTGAGCGGTGTTGGTACTGCAGGGAGGCCATCTGCCACCTGAGCTCCTGCAGCCCGGAGTGGGGCGTGGGGTTGGGGGGGGTTGGGCAGATAAAAAGGGAACAACAAATAAATAAATAAAAAAGCACAAAGAGCGATTAAAGTTTGTGCAGACGGCCATGGAATTGAGAGGAAAATTTATTTTTCTCTGCCTGTTTAAGACTGAGGTGAGCGCTTTGTGCTGAATGTTTGCTGGGGCTTTAATAATTGAGCAGGGCTATTCATCGCTGCAGCATGAGAGCAGGCTTAGCCCCTCCTGCCCCAGACCTGCGGGGAGGCTGTTCTCCGTTTTAATTGAAGGCAGTTTGTTCCCAGGGAGGGGGGTGATGGGAGCGAAGAGGAAGAAAGACACTCTACCTCCTGCTCATGCCGCCTCTGTGTACTCTGGCCATCCAATTAATCTTATCGGAATTCTGCATAAACACAGGTGTGGGGTGTGGCGGGGGGATGAAACAGGAAATGCTCCGAGATGGACGCGTGTGAGGTGAGACCGCCTCTGTCCTGCAGGCTAAAGTGGCGCAAAAGGACATCACAGCTCTTACTGAACCCACCCGTCCCTCCGCAGGACCGGTAGGCAGCCCCGCCCCCCTTCGCAGGAACGGTCGACAGCCCCGCCCCTTTCGCAGGACTGGTCATTGCTGATTTACAGGCCCGCCCCTCCCTATGGAAGGACGTGTGCTGTGATGAATTGCGAAACGGGTTGGGCACGTTTTCATAGTGCAGACAACGGAAATGAAACCTACACTGGAACACTGAAACGCATCTCGTCACAGACCTGTAATGAAGGAATTCACTCAGAAATTCATTAATTCCTAAGTGGTGTGTTTGATGTAATCCATGCTGTACATGTGATATTAAGCACTAGTAATTAAAGCCCTGCACCACGTGAGGCTACAGCAGCAGTGGTACGTTCCTTTAGGCAGAGATGTTATACATGTTCTCATTAGCTAAAGGGAACATATAACCTTCCGCCAGAGTCGTGGGTTAGATGTCTTCTCTTACCCGCAGGTTTCTATGTTGCTCATTCAGAACACGTAAATATACATTAACTGGCGCTCCGCTGGCCGCTGAGCAGTGTGGGTGGACTGTGTGTTGGATGAGTGGAGAAGACCTGCTGTTTCCTTATTTCATGCTAGAGAGAGACACCAGTCCCACCAGTCTCACCAGTCCCACCAGTCCCACCAGTCAGCAAACCAATCAGGGCAACGATGGCAGCAGATGCTTTTACTCCATGTGCAAACGTTTGTCCGTGTGTGTCCATGCGTGTGTCCGTGTGTGTCCGTGTGTGTCCGTGTGTGTGTCCGTGTGTGTGTCCGTGTCCGTGTGTGTGTCCGTGCGTGTGTCCGTGTGTGTGTTTGTGGAACAGAACTAGAACGAAGGCAACTCTATTTTCAACAAATTGTCATGGTAACTGCACAAAGTAACAAGGAGCGCATTCCCATAATGCACCAGACCAGGTCCGTCCAGCTATGAAGCTGCTCTCTCCTGTGTGAGGGTCCTGTATGAAGCTGCTCTCTCCTGTGTGAGGGTCCTGTATGAAGCTGCTCTCTCCTGTGTGGAGGTCCTGTATGAAGCTGCTCTCTCCTGTGTGGAGGTCCTGTAAGAAGCTGCTCTCTCCTGTGTGGAGGTCCTGTTTGAAGCTGCTCTCTCCTGTGTGAGGGTCCTATATGAAGCTGCTCTCTCGTGTGTGAGGGTCCTATATGAAGCTGCTCTCTCCTGTGTGAGGGTCCTGTATGAAGCTGCTCTCTCCTGTGTGAGGGTCCTGTATGAAGCTGCTCTCTCCTGTGTGAGGGTCCTGTATGAAGCTGCTCTCTCCTGTGTGGAGGTCCTGTATGAAGCTGCTCTCTCCTATGTGGAGGTCCTGTAAGAAGCTGCTCTCTCCTGTGTGGAGGTCCTGTTTGAAGCTGCTCTCTCCTGTGTGAGGGTCCTATATGAAGCTGCTCTCTCGTGTGTGAGGGTCCTATATGAAGCTGCTCTCTCCTGTGTGGAGGTCCTGTATGAAGCTGCTCTCTCCTATGTGGAGGTCCTGTTTGTAGCTGCTCTCTCTTGTGTGAGGGTCCTGTTTGTAGCTGCTCTCTCTTGTGTGAGGGTCCTGTTTGTAGCTGCTCTCTCCTGTGTGAGGGTCCTGTATGAAGCTGCTCTCTCCTGTGTGGAGGTCCTGTATGAAGCTGCTCTCTCCTATGTGCAGGTCCTGTTTGTAGCTGCTCTCTCCTGTGTGAGGGTCCTGTTTGTAGCTGCTCTCTCCTGTGTGAGGGTCCTGTATGAAGCTGCTCTCTCCTGTGTGAGGGTCCTGTATGAAGCTGCTCTCTCCTGTGTGAGGGTCCTGTATGAAGCTGCTCTCTCCTGTGTGGAGGTCCTGTTTGTTTGTGGAGGTCCTGTTTGTAGCTGCTCTCTCCTGTGTGAGGGTCCTGTATGAAGCTGCTCTCTCCTGTGTGAGGGTCCTGTATGAAGCTGCTCTCTTCTGTGTGGAGGTCTAGCCCGCCATCCAGTGAAAGTGATAACAGTGATGGCAGATAGCTGATAGCTGATAACAGACGACCCATGCTAGATTCCCTCACTGCTGTCACTTCCATGCTATCAATCCAACATGTCAGTCAATCCAGTTACCATGGCAATGGGCCTGGCCTGTATGCGGTAGGCTCATGCATGCGATTTGAGGTACATGGCCACACACACACACACACACACAAACGCTCACATACCTCTCACACACATAAACAGCACCCCACAGAAAAGCAGTCTCAGACAGACACAAACCCGTACATATACACTCACAACTCTCATGCGCTCTCTCTCTCTCTCACACACACACACACACACACACACACCCCACGTATCAGGCACAACCTCCACCCCACGCCACACCGCACATACACACAAGCATACACACACAAAACTATATATAGCCAGTAGTCTGCTGGTACGTGTAATGTAATTAGAGCATGGAGGAGACATGATTTGATCTGGGCTGTGGGCAGAATGCCAGCACTGGCCAACAGCAGATTCAGAGTCTTGGGGGGGCGACACACACACTCCTTATACAGCACATGCCTTTACTTTCAATACTTATTTAGTCTTTTATGTTTTATCTTCAAAGTTTGCATTTGAAATGTTATTTTAACACTGTAAATATTTTATGCAAAGGCCTTTTTGAGGTTATACACCTCAAGATCTAATATATCTGCTCTTCATAAAGGGATCAGCTCTTCATAAAGGGATCAGCTGTTCATTAAGGGATCTGCTCTTCATAAAGGGATCTGGTCTTCATAAAGGGATCAGCCCTCATTAAGGGATCAGCTCTTCATTAAGGGATCTGCTCTTCTTAAAGGGCTCTGGTCTTCATAAAGGGATCAGCTCTTCATTAGGGGATCTGCTCTTCATAAAGGGCTCTGCTCTTCATAAGAGCGTACTGCTGTGAGCATGAAGCAGAACTAGACTCCAGCAGATTTGTGTTAGCAAAACCTTTGCTAGCATTTTTTATTTCTTGACTTGAAAGTAACATTTCAAAATATTTCAAAAAAGTCAAGCTGTCCCCAAACTTTTGACAGGCGGTGCAGACGCATGGACATCTCCACAACGGCTCTCCAGCTTGGCCTCTGCACAAAGCTGTAGAAACACCCACGTCCCAGTTCAGTGTGCAGGAACCCGGGGGGAGTCCTCCTCTCCCCTCTCCTCACCTCCCCTCCCCTCTCCTCTCTTCCCCTCCTCTCCCCGCTCCATCCTCTCCCCTCCCCTCTCCTCTCCCCTCTCCTCCGCTCCCCAACCATCACTCGTTCAGTCACCTCTGCATGTCAGGGAGACACTTGCACTGGCCAATCACGGTGTGCTTCCAGGACAGGTCAGACCGGAGGTGAGTGACACACAACATTGTCGGGGCCTCATCAGGACGCAGGACCCTCCAGTGGCTGAGAGATGGGGGGTTGCTAGGCGCTTATCTGTCAGTGCAGAGCAAAGGCAGTTTGCCAGCGATCGATAGCGCCTCCACAGGGAGCACCACACATGCACTGCGGCCCAGAACGGCCTCCCACAGGGAGAGGACACGGAGTCGTGAGGAGAATCAGCACACGCGGAGAACTGCCGGACCCCCTGCGGTCACACGACAGTGTGGATGGGCTTTCTTTCTTGCGTGTGCAGGGTCAGAGGTCAGCAGGGTCGCTGTCTTTGGGGCGCTGGCTTGAGGACGCGTGAACCACAGAGAACAGACGCCCGCGTGAACCACAGATAACAGATGCCTGCGTGAACCACAGATAACAGATGCCCGCGTGAACCACAGAGAACTGACGCCCGCGTGAACCACAAATAACAGACGCCTGCGTGAACCACAGAGAACTGACGCCCGCGTGAACCACAGATAACAGATGCCCGCGTGAACCACAGAGAACTGACGCCCGCGTGAACCACAAATAACAGACGCCTGCGTGAACCACAGAGAACTGACGCCTGCGTGAACCACAGATAACAGACACCCGCGTGAACCACAGAGAACTGACGGCCGCGTGAGCCACAGATAACAGACGCCCACGTGAACCACAGAGAACTGACGCCCGCGTGAACCACAGTGAACCACAGAGAACTGACGGCCGCGTGAGCCACAGATAACAGACGCCCACGTGAACCACAGAGAACTGACGCCCGCGTGAACCACAGAGAACTGACGCCCGCGTGAGCCACAGATAACAGACGCCTGCGTGAACCACAGAGAACAGACGCCTGCGTGAACCACAGATAACAGATGCCCGCGTGAACCACAGATAACAGATGCCCGCGTGAACGTCGGAGAACAGACGCCCGCGTGAACCGCAGACAGGAGACGCCTGCATGGACGCCACCGACTCTGAGGTGCTTGGAAAATTTATTCCACTCCTTTTTTTTTTTATATCTTTCAGTTTTTAAAAACCTGTTTATTTATTATTTTTGGTTAATGTTTTTTTGCCTTCAGGTTCCAAAATGCCCTATTTATGAGATAAAACCCACCAATGACTTTCAAAAAGAGTAATAAATAAACAGTTTATTTCTACTCAGTAAGTAAAACATTTTCTGAGATGCATTTCCCAAAGCTGAGGAAACCATTGTTCCACCAAAAAACTCAGAGGAGGAGGGGAGGGGGGGGGGGGGGGGGGGAGGAGTCCCAGAGAGAGTTCAGGCAGGAGACTGTTCTCCAGGGCTTCAAAACACCCGGAACATTCCACATTGTCTTGTCACTTTCCTCTACAGCAGAGGGAAACAGAGAAGGAGAGAAAACGAAAGAGAGAGCAAAAGTGTTAGAGAGACAGAGAGGGAGTCAGAGAGAGACAAAGATATATAGCGAGAATAAAGGCTGAGGGAGAAGGAGAGAGGGAGACCCTGTGTATTCTCCTCTTTGGTAACCTCAGTGTTATCTGGTGTAGAGGACACACACACACACACACACACACACACACACACACACTCGCACACACGCACACACGCATATAAACGTCCTCCCTCTTTCTCTTCAATCTTCCACTGGGTACCACACCCACAAGGGAGTCAAATTAATTTCTCGCAAGACTGCAGGGTGTGTTATAAGAAAGAGACTGTCTAAAAAGCATGTCGGCTTTGAAAGTGAGACGATCTCCAGTCCATTATCAGGGGTGAGGATTCTCACCACCACCTGACAGAGTCCTGACATAATTTGTCACGCCACTGGAATTCACCAGGAACGACCCCTTAAAAAGTCATCCCCATCAGCACATCTGTCCACACAGTCCCTCACAGGACATTCCAGGACTGATCACCCACTGTGCTTCGCGAACCTATTCTAGCTCAGCATAGATCAAAGAGGAACCTCACCTCCATTTAGGTCCATTTTTAGCCTGAGGTTTCTTCAGGCCCGGTTCAATCCCAACATGCACTGCTCTCCTTTGTGTCTCAGGAGCTAGATCAGCTATTGGCTACGGCCTGTGACTCAGCTCTGTATAAAACACCTGTCTAAATAGGGCACAGTGCGTTCCCCCCTCTGCCACCTCCCCTTTGCCTCGACGTGGACGCAGTCCGTTCCCATTCTCATCTCATCCCTGTCTCACACCTCTGTAATTTCATATCCATCATTAAAAAGCTTGGGGAGAACAAGGCTCTGCTGGAGCGCCCGGCTATAAAAAGCATTCCACAGACGAGTGCCTTGCCTTCCATTTCCATCTCTGTTGTAAATTGGCAATTTCTGGAGGCCTGACAACATTGTTCTCTCGACAAAGAGTGAGGAGGAGACAGTGGCTTATTAACCCGGTCTCAGATGCACCCACTGTTCAGGTTAATAACCGCCAAGCGCAACGTCCGGGAGGGGAGGGGAGGTGGAGGGGAGGTGGGTGGCTGCTGCTGCCTGGGGACCAATGCTGGAGATCAGACTGGAGACAGGCGGGGAAGGCCAGGAGCTGATTGCAATGAAATTAGATTCATCTGTGAAATAATACAAGAGGCCTCGGATGTTTGCCGATTTTGTCCCACCTGCATGCTCTTCCTCTCGGTCTGTCTGTCTGTCTGTCTGCCTGTCTCTCTCTCTCTCCCTCAGCTGTGTCTTGTCTTCCTCACTTCAGTCTTCCTCTCATCTCTTACACCAGCTGTTGCAGTAAAGACTCATAGATGCATCAACTTTACAACATGACTGAAACTGAAATGCTACAGTCTGACTAGCATACACCAATCCTACAGTCTGACTAGCATACACCCATGCTACAGTCTGACTAGCATACACCAATCCTACAGTCTGACTAGCATACACCCTTGCTACAGTCTGACTAGCATACACCCATGCTACAGTCTGACTAGCATACACCAATCCTACAGTCTGACTAGCATACACCCATGCTACAGTCTGACTAGCATACAGCCATGCTACAGTCTGACTAGCATACACCCATCCTACAGTCTGACTAGCATACAGCCATGCTACAGTCTGACTAGCATACAGCCATGCTACAGTCTGACTAGCATACAGCCATGCTACAGTCTGACTAGCATACACCAATCCTACAGTCTGACTAGCATACAGCCAGTCTGCCTAGCATACAGCCAGTCTGACTAGCATACAGCCCTCCTGTGTGGAGCTGGCTCCAGTGCGACTGGCCCGCTGATGGGATAAACGAGGAGCTTTAGGAAGACACATGCCACGGAGACACTGAGCATGCTCAAACAAATCCCACGTATCCTCCACATCCCGCCTGCAAAGCCCACAGTCAGCAGCCAGAGTGCCGTCACCTCGCCATGTCAGGCGCCCGCAAGCTGTCACAGACTGACTGGTTTCCATTCGTCTCCACTGGTTTCCACTGGTCTGCACTGGATGCCACAGATTTGCACGCAGCTATGGCAACATTGCAAGTGGAACCTTTTCTTTAAGTCTCTAACACACCGCTAGTCAGCTCGACAAGGTTGCGCCAAAGATTATCACGTCTTGTCTCTGTTTTCTCTGCAAATATGTGAGTCCACATGAGTGAACTGGATAATAATGCGTGTCTGACTTCGGCTGGAGACTGAAGCCTAAATACAATAAGAGGCAGAAAGCCAGCACGTCTTCCTCACTGCCTGTGGGATCAAATAAACAGGACGTGGGGAGAATTGGGGGTGATCTGCTGAGCGCTCTCTCCCTCACAACCTCACCCGAACCCTCTCCACACACCACCACCTGCTGGAGCTGTGCTCCCTCCGCCAGGGTTCAGGTCCACCAGATCCACCGTTTCCTGCCTTTCCCCTACCCAGGAGGAGCTCCCCGTCTCCCCGTCTCTCCTCCTCTCTGGACAGGAGGTCCAGGAGCAGAGCAGGTGGAGGTGGAGGTGGAGGCAGTGAGGAGGGAGCAGGTCCAGCTGGGCACAGCAGCCCCAACTCACACACTCTCCACCGGCCAGGTGGAGGCCCGGGTGGAGAACCAAGATGGAGGTCCCAGGTGGCAGGCCAGCCGAGTCCTACTATCCTAAACGACACGTTACCATAGTGACAGCCAAGGCACCACAGCTCTTTCAAGCGCATTACACATACCCTGATAAATTATTTCTTTTCTGCCTCTGCACCACTCCATGTACGCCGGGACACTTTTTTCTCCTTTGACCCCTCGTTAAGCCATACACGCCACCAAACCACGGATCTCCGGGACGGCTGGCTGTCCACTCAGGACGGGGACACGCCCACAGGGATTATGGGTGTGGGAGGTGGGGCAGCGCTGGGTCCTAGAGCCCAGAGGATTCTCCTGAGTGAGCCTGCAGGCAGGGGTGTGTATCTCGCCTTGGAGCCAGCAACACTTCTGACACACACACACACACACACACACACACACACAAGCACACACACACACACACACACACACACACACACACACACACACACACACACACACACACACACACACACACACACACACACACACACACACACACACACACACACACACACACACACAAGCACACACACACACACACACACACACACACTGCCAGCGCACCTCAAAATGGCATCTAAGGTGGCTAAGCTTTGTTAAAGTTCTGTACGAATACGTTTGCCCTTGAGAAAAAAAAGTTGTGCTATGGCATCTCATGGGGCTGTGTGTGTGTGTGTGTGTGTGTGTGTGTGTGTGTGTGGAGGGGGTGGGGGGTGGGAGGGACTGTAGGAATGAAAGTGTTTAAAATAAACTCATTAGCATGACTTGATGAGGTTCAAAGAGAGTGCAATAGGCAAAGCTGTGTGCACTGGTGTGTGTTTGCGTGTGTGAGTGAAGGTGACCTCGAGGGTAAACAGCAGACCGACGGAGAGAGTGACAGTCACCCCATCGCGTCAGCTTAGCCAACAGCACTTTTCTCCTGCTTTGCTGTTTGCACTTTGAGCAGGAACTCACACACACTCACAAAAGCTGAGAAACTAGGGCCACATGTTTCTGAAACACTGTAGTCATGACGACATGGCACAGTGCTGTTGTAATACTCATGAACTGACTGAGCAGATCGGCTCACATAAGCCAAACCAAACGAGGTGAACTGTGTCTACAGACCAGCTCCAACATATTCCCGGGGCTGTCTGAAGATCTCATCTGTCTCAGTCTCCTGTATGTGGAAACGCTGAGATACAGGGACATGGTGTCAAACAGATACCAGCATCGTCCAATCACATCCAAAAGGGGACAAAGGCGTAGTTAATGCAGAACTAGTTACGCAGACCTGCTGTGTATTCATCTCACTCCACATAATATGACTGAGGCGATCAAACCGCCTTAATGCTGATTCATGCTGCGATGTGACTTCTGCACCGGTAGAGTCTCACCTCCAGGCTGAGTGGGGATTCTACACCTTACCTCACCTGTTGTTGCCTAGGGGGGGTCGTAGGGGGGGTGTGGAGGAGGGTGACTGCTCTTTGAAGCTCAGCAGCAGGGGGTGAAGGTGTCAGAGGCGTAGTCGAGCTAACCGTATCACTCTGCGCAGGTGGGGTTTGCACCTGCGGCTACACTGAGCTGTGTGTGGAGGAAGAGCGATCGATGAGGGGCAAGGGCCATATGGGGAGTTATGCAATCATGCACTCCGCATGTGGTGGCTGATATATATGTGATATGAAGAACCACTGTGTGCCCTAACCATAACCACAGTGTAGAGCCTTAACCACAGTGTAGAGCCTTAACTACAGTGTAGAGCCCTAACCACAGTGTAGAGCCCTAACCACAGTGTAGAGCCCTAACCACAGTGTGGAGCCCTACCACAGTGTAGAGCCTTAACCACAGTGTAGAGCCCTAACTACAGTGTGGAACCCTAACCACAGTGTAGAGCCCTAACCACAGTGTAGAGCCCTACCATAACCACAGTGTAGAGCCCTACCATAACCACAGTGTAGAGCCCTAACTACATTGTGGAGCCCTAACCACAGTGTAGAGCCCTACCATAACCACAGTGTAGAGCCCTAACTACATTGTGGAGCCCTAACCACAGTATAGAGACCTACCATAACCCTGTCAAGATATAACTGGGCAGAAAAACAGACCTTAAAGCGACGTGGTGTTGTGCTGACCATGTCTAATTCACAGTGAGCAGTGCAGGAGACCCTGTGATGTGGGAGGCTGTCAGATAGGTGTGTTCAGATCACTGCTGTTGTCCACAGATCCATCTACACTACACCTGACGAACACGTGGACTTTTAACCCCGACTTTTCTGCACAAATTCCGACTTCATTAAGAGCAGGAAGTACGACACAAAAGGGGTTGGGTGGAGGAGGAGTGACGAGATGCAGCTACACCTCCAGTCAGGAGACGCTGAGTCAGTAATACCTTCCTCCTCCTCCTCGAGCAATAATGATCAGAATATACACTTTTCTGCTTTTATATTACACACTTACGCATCAATCTATTTCTGTGTTTATAATGTGACTTCAGAGAGAGTGCTGAACTGAGTGCTGAACTGAGTGTTGACCTGAGTGCTGACCTGAGTGCTGAACTGAGTGTTGACCTGAGTGCTGAACTGAGTGTTGACCTGAGTGCTGAACTGAGTGCTGACCTGAGTGCTGAACTGAGTGCTGAACTGAGTGTTGACCTGAGTGCTGAACTGAGTGCTGACCTGAGTGCTGAACTGAGTGCTGAACTGAGTGCTGAACTGAGTGTTGACCTGAGTGCTGAACTGAGTGCTGAACTGAGTGCTGAACTGAGTGCTGAACTGAGTGCTGAACTGAGTGTTGACCTGAGTGCTGAACTGAGTGCTGAACTGAGTGTTGAACTGAGTGCTGAACTGAGTGCTGAACTGAGTGTTGAACTGAGTGCTGAACTGAGTGCTGACCTGAGTGCTGAACTGAGTGCTGACCTGAGTGCTGAACTGAGTGCTGAACTGAGTGTTGACCTGAGTGCTGAACTGAGTGTTGACCTGAGTGCTGAACTGAGTGCTGACCTGAGTGCTGAACTGAGTGCTGACCTGAGTGCTGAACTGAGTGCTGACCTGAGTGTTGAACTGAGTGCTGACCTGAGTGCTGAACTGAGTGCTGAACTGAGATTCTGCATGTCTGAGTGCATGTGGCCTTGGTCACTGGGAGTGTGCTGAACATTGGAGAACACACATCCCAAGACCCACAGTGCAGCCAGTGACAGTTCCTAATTGGTCCACCTCATACCAAAGTCCCCACACATGTCTAGCAGCAGTAGAGTCAGTACAGACACGGGAGGGTAGAGTGGACATCACTGAGGACATCGGACCAGTCCAGTCTGCTGCAGCTACACCAGTCAGCTGACCAGCTACACCAGTCAGCTGACCAGCTACACCAGTCAGCTGACCAGCTACACCAATCAGCTGACCAGCTACACCAGTCAGCTGACCAGCTACACCAGTCAGCTGACCAGCTACACCAGTCAGCTGACCAGCTACACCAGTCAGCTGACCAGCTACACCAGTCAGCTGACCAGCTACACCAATCAGCTGACCAGCTACACCAATCAGCTGACCAACTGGCACATAATGGGGAGAAGCTGTGAACCAATCAGAAAAAAAAGCCTCTGCAAAACATTTGTTGGCTTTTCCCTTGAGACTGAACTGCTCCTTATTACGCAGAATGGACTCTGTAATAAAGTTTATTTGTGATGTGTTAAATATATGTGTGGTCTCCTGTCAGTCTCCCCATCAGTCTCTCCTGTCAGTCTCTCCATGACATCTCCCTGGCATCTCCATCTTCTCTCTCTCCCCTCTCTCTTTCCTTCTCTCTCCTTCTTTCCCTCTGTCTAACCCACTAGCCAATCGCATTTCTCCTCCTCCCGTGTGAGACTCTGCAGATAGAGCTGCAGTAGCAGAAATGATTGTAATTACTCTTTCGTTTATTGACTAATGGCCACGGCCTCTCCCGACAGCAGCGATTGTTCTAATGTCCCCACCTCCTAGATGCAGCTCAAGTCCTCTTTGGGTGCCAAACGAAAATAATTTATCATTACAAGCACATTAAATTGAAGCATATAGACCATAACTGCTGTAATTTCTCCCATTTTGAGGCAGTGTCTTGAAGAAGCCGCCCGATTTCAGCTTGTGCAGTTTCTGTTGTTCCGTCCTCACTACACACGCCACGTTTGTCGTTCAGGTAGCAACAGTCACACTGGCTGCAGGATGTGGTCGGCGTCGGCCACAGATTAATTATGGACTAAGATGATCAGTATCAGACAGACTCAGACTGCTCTGTGTGATGCAGTCAGGGGTGGCGTTGTCACGTGGAAGATCAGAGATGGGTAAGCAAGAAACACACAGAGCCACTACGTCTCACGTGCGGGGGTCTCGCGTGCGGGGGTCTCGCGTGTGGGTCTCACGTGCAGGTCTGATGGAGTACGGCGTTTTGCTGGTATAAAGAAGCTCAGGTGGAAGGAGGAATCTTACATATGACAGCAACACGACGGGAAAGGCAACGACAAACCTTCTCAACACTGTGTGCATGACAAATAATGTGTTGGGTTTGAGGTTTTAGTGGGTTATGCTGAACGCTAGGCCACACCATAAAGAATACTACACTGGTGATGGTGCCATAAAACCACATGAAAATCTCAGTCTTGGATGCGCTCTGAAAGGCATTTTCAAGCCACATAAAGTTTAACATGAGGTCTGCATCAGCCAAACCTCATGGTTCCAAAAAACAACAGAGGCCCGTTAGAAAGAGAGAGAGAGAGAGAGAGAGAGAGAGAGAGATAATTCGAGGAATAGAGATGGACACAGTGATGGACTCTGTGAATTGGTACGAGCTACCCCCCCCCCCCCTCCTCGAGGTGGTACAGTCCCCCTCCCCACCCACCTGTCCCTTGTCTCCTTATTTTACTAAAGCCCCGTGATGTCCTGAGCTGCATGAACCTGCCATTGCTGCAGGACCTGATGAAGTGAGTTAAGTGAGATTCAGCGCAGGGAGAAAACAAACTCAAATAAAGCATAAGAACATTTGGCTGGATTATTTAAAACCTCTGTCCACTATACATGGAGAAATTAGAGTACAATTTAGAGTTCATGTCATACAGTATGTATAGAGGATTCTGCTCTAATGCAATGTCTTGTCTTGGCTGCAGGGGGCACCCTGACTCTCCAACTTGACAAAGATTTAAACTTTGTTAATTCCAGTCCAACTAAAACTCTAGGTACAGCTTGTGATACCTTTAACATTCAAAAGCACCTTATAAATATAAAAAAGAATAAATAAAAAAAAGAATAATCATTCCAAATACTTAGTCCACACCAGACATCTCCAATTCATACTTACAACATTCCAGGCTCTGTCATTTTGTTTATTGCTTTATTTCTAAAAATGCAAATTGTGAGAGGCAGGAGGTGTGTGTGCACTTGTGAGGTCTATGTGTGTACATAGAGGAGTGTGTGCCCCTGTGAGGTCTATGTGTGTACATAGAGGAGTGTGTGCACCTGTGAGGTCTATGTGTGTACATAGAGGTGTGTGTGCACCTGTGAGGTCTATGTGTGTACATAGAGTAGTGTGTGCCCCTGTGAGGTCCTTGTGTGTACATAGAGGAGTGTGTGCCCCTGTGAGGTCTATGTGTGTACATAGAGGAGTGTGTGCACCTGTGAGGTCTATGTGTGTACATAGAGGAGTGTGTGCCCCTGTGAGGTCTATGTGTGTACATAGAGGAGTGTGTGCACCTGTGAGGTCTATGTGTGTACATAGAGGAGTGTGTGCACCTGTGAGGTCTATGTGTGTACATAGAGGAGTGTGTGCACCTGTGAGGTCTATGTGTGTACATAGAGGAGTGTGTGCACCTGTGAGGTCTATGTGTGTACATAGAGGAGTGTGTGCCCCTGTGAGGTCTATGTGTGTACATAGAGGTGTGTGTGCACCTGTGAGGTCTATGTGTGTACATAGAGGAGTGTGTGCCCCTGTGAGGTCTATGTGTGTACATAGAGGAGTGTGTGCCCCTGTGAGGTCTATGTGTGTACATAGAGGAGTGTGTGCCCCTGTGAGGTCTATGTGTGTACATAGAGGAGTGTGTGCACCTGTGAGGTCTATGTGTGTACATAGAGGAGTGTGTGCACCTGTGAGGTCTATGTGTGTACATAGAGGAGTGTGTGCACCTCCTCATGTCATGGTGCCTAGAAGGAGCTCAATGAGGCGCCTCCCCTCTCCAGTTTCTTCTGTCCACTCCATGGAGACGGGGGTGTTAACGGGGGCAGAGGGTTAGAGGAGAGCCCTCCTGCCCTCCTGGAGACCCTTCTGAACAGCTTGCAGCTGGGTCTGAATCCAGTGTTGCTTTAGGGCATCAAAGGGAGGTCTATGTATGTGTGTGTGTGTGTGTGTGTACATGCTGGGTGAATGTGACCAGCTTCGGGTTGCCTGTAGAAGAGTGTGGCGGCAGACGGAAGCCAGATGCTGCCGTCAGCCCCAGCGTAGAGAGGTGTGTGGCGAACACACAACACGTCCTTCCCCCAGAACCCTGCTGGGTTCGGAGCAGCCACACCAGGCATGGGCCAAGTAGAAGAGGCAGACGTGTGACTGCGAGGGGCAAATTCTGCAGATGGGTAAACCTGGAGTGGGTGGTTACTGGGGCAACGGCTGCACGGGGTTCTCTCCCGCTGAAGCTTCTCTCTTGTGCTACCTCTGCTGTTTTAAAGCTTCTATGTTTATGGTGAGATCCAACAGACCCTTTGTCATTTTAAGATCTTAGCTGTCTGGTTAGAAAAGCTGACAGACAAAAAATAAGGCTCTTTTCCTTTCGCTGTGTCCTTCTGAGCTACGCCACACCACCGCTCTCGTTACTCACACACACACACACACACACACACACACACATGCAATTACCCATAGACATACACCACCACACGCACACCCCCACACACACACAAACGCAAATACCCATAGACATATACGACCACATGCACTCACCCACACACACACACACACACACACACACACCCTATCGCTGAGGGCGATGTGCGGCAGACATGCACTCAGCACCTTTAAAGCGTGTGGAGCCGGTATGATTCATCTCTCTCCCGGGCTCTCCTCCAGCTAGCTGAGCTGAGACTCCTCCAGCTGATCATAGGGGCGGGGCACTGTGCCCAGACTCATCCCTCTCTCAGCCAATGGCATTTCAGGAGCACCTCAGGTGGGACTTATTGGGATATGGAAGGGACATGTTTCCATGCAAATGCCTTCGGTCCCGCCCCCTCCTAGTGTAACTACTGCCACAGTCAACGGCCAAGAAGGACAGTCAATTAAGTGGGATGACGGGAACAGAGCAAAGAGCCAATTTACCTGCTGGAGATCTGATGTGATCCACCGCAGGAATCCAGGGTGGCAAGAGATCAGGAGAATCAGGGACAAACCCAGATAGGTTTCTCCAAAGAAATTAAAGCAATGTTTTACGTCAGCATAAAAGTATCCGACATCTCACTAAGAGTGGTTAGTGGCCACATGGCCACACACTGCAGTACAGACACAGGCAGCAGGGTGCACACACACACACACACACACACACACACACACACACACACACACACTGCACTACAGACACAGGCATCAGGGTGCACACACACACACACACACACACACTGCACTACAGACACAGGCAGCAGGGTGCACACACACACACACACACACACACACTGCACTATAGACACAGGCAGCAGGGTGCATACACACACACATAGACACACACACACTGCACTACAGACACAGGCAGCAGGGTGCACACACACACACACACACACACACACTGCACTACAGACACAGGCAGCAGGGTGCACACACACACACACACACACACTGCACTATAGACACAGGCAGCAGGGTGCACACACACACACACACACACACACACACACACACACACTGCACTACAGACACAGGCAGCAGGGTGCACACACACACACACACACACACACTGCACTACAGACACAGGCAGCAGGGTGCACACACACACACACACACACACACACACACTGCACTACAGACACAGGCAGCAGGGTGCACACACACACACACACACACACACACACACACACTGCACTACAGACACAGGCAGCAGGGTGCACACACACACACACACACACACACTGCACTACAGACACAGGCAGCAGGGCACACACACACACACACACACACACACTGCACTACAGACACAGGCAGCAGGGTGCACACACACACACACACACTGCACACACACACACAGACACAGGCAGCAGGGCACACACACACACACACACACTGCACTACAGACACAGGCAGCAGGGTGCACACACACACACACACACACTGCACTACAGACACAGGCAGCAGGGTGCACACACACACACACACACACTGCACTACAGACACAGGCAGCTGTGCAGAGGGCCGGCACCATGCTGACCTCAATGACATGAAGTGGACAACATCAAAGACTGTAAATCAAGCCTAATGATGCATGCAGACGGTGCCCTAAAGGCAGGGGGCATGTGAGCGCGCACACACAAACACACACACACACACACACAGTATTATGCCCTTAACCTCTTCATCTAAAGTGGGCTATGCACTTATTAAACCTCTCAAACAAACTGGAAAATGCCAAGTCTCCACCCCCCACTCAGCCTCCACCCTCCACGCAGCCTCCAACTCCACTCAGCCTCCACCCTCCACTCAGTCTCCACCCTCCACTCAG